>PVIY010005327.1:0-95341 GCA_004026745.1 Myrmecophaga tridactyla | reverse complement strand
GCAAGTCTTTACCTGCTTTCCCTGTTTAAACATTTAAACTGAACTTTAGGGCAATCAAGTAGTTGACAAGGAAAAGTTCTTTTTTTCAAATAGAAGACTCCCAGCCAATAAATGCAGAAAAAAAAAGATAGAATTTGGAAATCAACATTTTGAAATTCCTCATGAAATAGTGGATGAAGGCAATGATCACCAATTACCGCTAAAATGGAAGGTGAAAGAATGATGAGGAACTTAATAGTGGCTGTTATCAGTCTGAGAACACTTGACCCCAATGACCAATTTTACATCATTAAGAGTGAGATAACCTCGAGTATGACTGCTGAATCATTATACTGATATTCTTTTAGTTTCCAGTGTCTTGAAGCAGCTACAAGAAAAAACCTGAAATTTTGGAACTGTAACATATACCAAACTTTGAAATCTGTTATATAACTACCTGTTAACAATGTACTTTAAAACTTACTGCTTTTTTGTATATAGGTTATATTTCACAATAAAACACATTAAAAATTTTAATTAAAGAAAAAAGACAACCTGACATTACATGCCTCCTGATATGATGCAACAGTCAGTACACAATATCACGGAAGATGTGTTCTTGCAAATAACTATTGGATCTGAATCTAGTAAAGTACTAGTGGTCTAACTACTTGTTTAAAGGAAATATGAGGGATAAAGGAACATATTAAGTATCACCACAAGGCTGCAACCAGACAAATCAAGGACTTAGGAAATTTCTACAGGATGAATAATCAGGCTTCTTCAACAAATAAATGACACGGAAGAAAAAGGGGGTGGGGCGGGAGATGTGTTAATATCACACAGGAATTAAGAGACATATTAACCAAAGGAATACATGGGTCTTGCATAGATCCCGATGGAAACAATCCAAATGTAAGAAAACATTTTGAGATGACAGGGGATATATAGTCAGGATATTAGAAAATATTAAGTAATTGTTAGTTTTGTCAGGTGTGATAATGGAATTGTGAGATCATTTTAAAAAGTAGTCATCTGTTAGAGATTACAAAATGCATTACGTTGAATTTGATTTACTCATAAAATGAACATATTTATATGTAATACATTTCAATGTTTATTTAAATAATAATTGCATAGTAACTAATTGAATCTACTTTGAAATATTTTCATTTTTTTGCTTATAAGTGGAGCTATGGAATTCTGGACTCAAGGAATAGACTTTCTGTTGGCTTTTGTTGGGTCTGCGAAACCTGGACTGGGGAGGAAGCATCCTCTCCAGGGAAACTTGCTGAGGGCCTAAGGAGGGGCTACTGCTGTGAGGTCAGCAGTCACCAGAGGGTCCCGTCGATTTCTTTTTGCCTTTCTCTTCCCCTGGAAACAGTGACTGGGAGGCAGGTAGGCATCTCCCTCTTGCTCTTGGAGTTGTTTGTATGTGAAAATTGTTACCACTATATGCTTTTTAGAAGTCATTATGAGGAGATAAAGCTTGGTGGTCCTATTTGAAGGCATTATAGAAGTGTTTTATTTATTCTTTTTAAAGAAAATCTTCAGTTGAAGAGGGCAATCAGGCTTTTCAGTCTATAGCAGCCAGCTCCATGGGGTTCATGACAGATGGAATCCTTCTCAGTAACAATGCTAATAACATACAGGCTTACTGAGCACTCATCCCTTCCCGAGCACTACTGCAAGTACTTTTCATATACTGCCTCACTGAATTCCCCCAATACCCTATGAAATTGGCATTTCTATAATCCCCATTTGACAGATGAAGCAACGGAGGCTTAGTGAGGTTAAATAACAAATAACTTGGCCAGGGTCATGCAACTGTTAAGTGGCAGAGTTGGGATTTCACCAGGGAAAAGGCCAAGAGACCTTCATCTGTAGATGCTACAAAAGTGGAGCTTGACTGCAGGACAGAGAGTTCAGATGGAGCCCTGCATTCTCTTTCTTTGGGGCTACTTACTGCATTCTCAGGATGGAAGATGTATGAGGCAGGAGAGTTGTCGACAATGATTACTTTGCTCAGCTCCCGTCCAAGGCGACTCAGGTCCTTTACGTAGTTCCCACGATGGAAAACACAGGATTCTCTGAAAAGCCGGGCCCGGAACACGCCCCAGCGGTCCAGCAGGTCAGCCACAGGGTCTGCATACTGGAAAGCAGGTGCTGCAATGAAGGCTGGGTGCCTGAAAGAGCCCAGAAGCCCTGACCTACCACAGCAAGAACTATATTACTTTTTTTTTTTTTTCAAAAAAGGGACTTAGATAATTGGATATACTTTAGAATCCCGGTTATTTTTTCTCTTTTTATAGGTAAGACAGCACTGGATTCTTCCATTCCTCTCATTTCTCATATCCAATCCATCAGAAATCCTTGTCAGTTCCATCTCCAAAAATATCCTGAATCCACTTGCATCCTTCTATTTATACTGCCACTGCCCTACTCTATGGCTCTGTAATCTCTGGTCTGGGATGGCTGCCTGTGCCTCCAAAAGAGTCTCCCTCTTCCTGCTGTCTTCTTTTCCAGCCCATTCACCTCTCAGCTCTCAGTGGCCACTGGAAAATATATGTTAGCTCATGTCACTCTTCTGATTAAAATTCTTCACTGTCTACCCGCCTGCACTTGGAATAAAACCCACATTCTTTCCTGTGGTATCCTGGAGATCTCAGCTGCACGATCTCTCCTACTTCTCAGCTCTGTCTCAGCCACTTGAGCCACACGGGCTTCAACATAGCCAGAACCTTTGCACCAATGTTCCCCCTGCATGGAACATTCTCTCTTGGCTCTCTGCATGGCCATCTCCTATCTCTTCCTTGTTCTCCAGGTCTGTGCTCGCCTTATCATCTGTCTAGAATCCACCTTCCTTTCTGGATACTCTTCATCACCTCACAGTAATTTCCTTCACAGAGCTCATCACCATCTGGGATAATTTTATCTTCTTTGTCAGGGCCTACGCCTTGCCTGCCATGTTCACCACTATATCCCCAGCACCTCACAGAGTGCCTAGTTCACAGCAGGGTTCAGTAAATACTAGTTTCACTGGTCAGCGAGTGAGAGCACTTTGAATCTCACTTGCATGGCGTGAGGCCATGCTGCCCCCTAGCGGTCCTCTGGACAATCGGGTCAGACCAGCCCAGTCCATTTACTTGGAGGCAGGAATTTTAGGGGAGGGAGTTTGAGCCCAGCTCATCCTGCTTAACCCTCTCTTATGTAGGGATCTTCCCTACAGCAGGATCAACTGGATAAAGAAATTAAGAGGTCTCCAAGAGAAAGTCCCTATAAATGAAGATGTCCATAAGAATGGGCCACATTGAGTGGTTAAGCCTGGAGGCAAAAAAAAAAAAAAGGTAGTTCCAAACCAGACCTCACCACCAAGACTGAACTGACGGGGACAGCCAGGTATCATCAGGGGCCCAGAGACCCTGCCAGTAGGGAATGTACAGCAGCTCCTGAGTACAGAGTGGGCACAGCTACAGGATGTACAGCTAGAAGGCTACAAGTAGCAGCAGCAGCTCTGATTCCATTGCAAAGTCCTCCCTTCCCCATCCAGAGGGAGAAGGACATCCAGAGGGAGGCAGAGCCTAGGAAAAGTCTGTATTTTCTAGTGACCAAGTGCAGTAGGGCTCCGGGCACTGTGGTTTTCTACTGGTGAGACCAGCAGTCAAGGGCCACGTGGGTAGGTTACATGGGGCTGACCATATATGGAAAGAGATGATTAACTTACTCATCATCACTAACAGTGATAGTTGTGCACATCTTTCAAGGGAGCATCTAAGTTTGGGGCTCCAGGCCTTAGAGATGGATGTGGAGAATGTAAGCTTCTTGAAGGCAGGCCTTTGTCTGCTTTGTTCTTGGCTCTATTCTAGTACCTAGTGCAGTGCCTGATACCTAGTCGGGACTAAATAAATATTTTCTGGATGGATGAATGGAGGAAGGAATGGAAGGCAAAGGAGCAGATATTGAAGGGCTTTCACAGTCATCTTGGGGCTTCTACAGGCCCCTGGGCAGAGGGTCTCACCAAGGCTACTGGCCTTGGAACTGAGCCCAGAGCCAAAAACTGGAGAGTGACCACCTGTCAGCAAAACAACTACATCAGGGAGGAAGGAGGGTGGAAGGCTATACTTGGGAGTTGATTTGGCTCAGCCAATCTGGAATAGCAGAGAGAGGAGTTGGAGAGACAGATGGAGGGACAGATGGAGGCAGTCCAGGAGGGGAGGCTGAACACTGATGTTTAAGCTAGTGTTGGGGATGATACAAGGGTATTTTCAATTTTACCCAAGAAAAAATTATTCTCATACCATCAACACTGACATAATCTTCCTGCTTGTTATTTCTCTGGTTATTACTTCAGGCTCCTCAGCATCCCAGAGCCCTGTCGGAAGAGCCATTGATGCTACAGACACAATTAGTCTTGGTATCATTTATCTGCAAGATTACCTACTGGGGAAAATATATGCTTTCCCTGAGGCCACAATCTCTTTTTACTATGCAAAAATAAGGCCCAGGTTTTGGAAGCCCTCTTTCTGGCTCAAGCTTTATGGGCTGACCTGAGGCTGGGAGCATGCAGTACAGGTGGGGGGGCTCTCTCACCTGTGTCATCACAGAGGGATGGACTAAACCAGGACTGCCCAGGCTAGAAAAGCAGAAGATCTGGAAACCCGAAGTCAATCTCCAACGTGCAGAGGAGAAGAAGGGAGACTGGATACAAGGGCACCTGAGGGAGCTATCCAGAGACCGGCAGATAGTTAACCTGGGCCCCCAAAGCTCATCTTTGAAGCCATTCAGAGTACCCGAGGTGTCCATGGAGACACTGTTGGTTGCTACCAAAAAATGGGTGCCGTCGGAATCAGGATTTGAGAAATGGTCAGGGCAAGGCTCTGTCACTGGTACACAGCACAGGAATCTTGCCCCACCCAAGAAACAGGGGGACTGGATCGTACTGGGGAGCCTGTGAACCTACTTGTTTCTCTAAACAATGGGACACAGCGAAGAAACCATTCTATTTGGTCAAACAGAGCCAATGTAGATGCTGGGTCAGAGATTCCTACCAAGCTATAGGACCAACATGCCTGAGTTATTTGGCCACTGTTAAAAAATTATGAGGATAAATAATGACAACAAGAAGCATTTACCACATGTAGTGGTTTGAAGCTGTACATATCCTAGAAAAGCATGTTCTTAAATCTAATCAATTCCTGTGGGTGTGGTCCTATTGTAAGTAGGACCTTTTGAGGAGTATACTTTAGTTAACGTGTGGCCCACCCATTCAGGGTGGGTTTTAATTCTTTATAAACAGAATGAATACAGAGAGAGAGAGAGAGAGAGAGAGAGAGAAAGCCAAAGAAGCAAGAAGCTGAAAGCAATGAAACCTGGAAGAGAAGGAAGAGACTAGCAGATGCTGCCATGTGCCTTGCCACGTGGCAGAGGAGTCAAGGATTGCTGGCAGTCCGTCTTTCAGAAGAAAGCATTACCACGATGATGCCCTGATTTGGATATTTTTCTCAGCCTCAAAACTGTAAGCTTATAAATTCCCATTGTTAAAAGCCAACCCATTCTATAGGTATCTGAGTTTAGCAGCCTGGGAAACTGAAATACCACGTGACAGTGGCCAGCACACTATATGGAATATAGCTCAATGAATACTTGCTGAATGAGACAAAATTGTGCTTAGCCCTTTACATGTGTTATTTCATCTGGTTTACTCTATGAAATTATCCCCAATTTACAGAAGAAACTGAGTCTAGAGAGGTGAAATAACTGGTCCGAGATCATGCAGCTCATTAGGGCAGAACCAGAACTCTCATTCAATCCATGCGTGTGAACACTTATCTCACTTATCTCGCTCCCAAACCTGTGTAAGCTAACCCAAGGGTAGGGAGGCCTGGTCTCGAGCATTCGGCTGCCAACCAATGAATGAGAGGCACACCTATGTGTCTGCTGCATGTAGCTGTCTCTTCTCGGTTACACTGGACACGTCTGTGACTTCCTGGCCTGTGGACGACCCAGCTTCAGGTAGGTGCATGCAGCAACTTCATGGAGCATTTGTTCCAAGTGCTCCTGTCACCATGGTAACCTAGAAGCCTTTCAGGCTGGCACTGTGCACATGGCCTGCATCTATTCCATCTGGGGTGGGAACCTGTCACCATAGAAACAGCTTCCCCCACCTTAACAAAAAGCTGTTTGGCAGATAGTGGGTGGGGATTGGAAGGGCTGGGAGCAGGACCCACCTTGGCCAAGCTGGCGGTGAAGAGCACACACTCAAAGAGCTGTCCCATCCGCTGGAGGAACTCGTCCACGTGTGGCCGTTTTAGCACGTACACCTGCAATGGCAGGAAACAGCAAGCTGATTGGTTATAGCGGCTGCTGGGGATGGCCAGGGCCCAAATGCCCACTGTTGGAAGACTTTCTAAAAGGGTTCCGGCCTCCCATCCCCAGGTCTGCAGGGAGCATATAGAGGCCCACAGCAGGTAAGGGGTTACAGTCAGATGTGGGACATCGGAACAGACCACTCCTCAGACTGGGGCTCCTGGCCTGAGTTCAATGTAGATGCCCCTCTCAAGGGAAAGGGAAGCTGATGTGGTACCAAGGGTCTTGGGGATTTTCCAAACCAGCGGGAGGAAGGGCTGTGCCATGTTTGTGTGAAACAACTCATTCATTTCACATGTGTTTCTTGGCACCTGCTCAGGGTCAGGCCTTGTGTGGACACAGGCCATTTCAGAGTTCTGGGCCTGGCCCACAGTCCAGCAGGCCTGGGGTAGGTCCTTCTGCCACCTTCTGCTCTGAGTAAGGAAGGCCTCCGGTTGAAGTGCATGTAGGCCTGGTAATGCTGCAAGAGGTACCTTCCTTGGTAGCTTGGGAAGCTGTCTACTTGACACCAAAAAGGTGACTGAAACAGACATTTCTGGTGGTGTGACACCAGCCTACTCCTAGGTGCCAAGGAACAGGCCACCAAGAGGGGCCTCAGAGCAGAGTGAAGCACAGTAGTTCCTCCTAGCGTGATGGGGCTGTGGATCCCCTTTGGGGCAGGCCAGACCAGGGTACGGTTGTAAAGAAGCCAGGTTTAGGCCGCACATGGGCTCCTGACTGGGGAGCCTGAATGAATCTGAGGAAACAAGTAGGAAGGTAGGAGAGAAGGCAAAGCTGGTGAGGGAAGACAGAGGAAGGGGGGAGACAGAAGAACTCATTCAAACTTGAGTAAATTCCACTTGAAACTAGTCACTTCACTAAAATAATTCAAACTTGTTAACATTAAATTTGATTTGTATTTACTGAGCCCCAGCTCTGTGCTCAATCTGAAGCAATTTCAAAGATGAATGAAACATAGGCCTTGACCTCAAAGAGCTTATAGTCTAGAACAGACAAGGTAAAACATACGAAAGTAAACCCAGTACAGTAAAAGTCATAGTAGAGGGATATATTAAGGACAATTAGCCTCTCAAGGGAGGAGACAGAGAAGGTAACGTTTTGCCTGGATCTTTAGAGATGACTAGGAGTTCACAAGGCCCATATGGATGAGAAGAAGCAAGTCTTCAGGTAGGGGAAATAGTATGAGCATGAGGCCTAGAAGCCTGAAAATACTTGGGGACTTAGAGAATGGTCAGAACCCTGTGTGACCAGCTCATGAGAGGTAGTTGAGAGAAGAGAGGAAGATGGGGGCTGGGAGAAGTGGTGGAAGACAAAGTGTGTGGGGTGGGGTTGGGGTGAGCCCTGAATGGCAGATGGAGGGTGTTGGATACCGTCCTGCAGGAGAGGAGTATGGATGGGAGGCAGGGGGCTTGGCACCACGTGGAAAACGTGCAGCCAGTAGAGGAATTCTACACAGAACCAAGTAATTTTCCATGCTGACCTGCCAGAAGTAGGCTCTTAGGAGAGCAAGGACTTTGTAGGAAACTCAAGGCAGACCGAAAAAGTGGGGCAAGCATGGGTCTGCGGCAGGAGTTAGGGGCCAGTGGATGGCGTGGGGTGGGTATCAACATCGCTCTGAGGGGCTGGGAGGCCAGGGTGGGGGCCAAGGGCAGGGACTGTGGCTGTCACAGCTACATGTTCCCTACTTTGCCCACATCTCAGTGCCAGCATCACTCAAGATAGAACTGACAATTGGGAGGCAGAGCAAATACATATGGCCTGAGACCCTCAGTTTCTCTAGAAGTATTGCTTAGAAAGCAAGCTTTGCTACATGCAAAGGGCAGGGGACTGACAGGGGAACTGTGGTGCAGGTGCCTCTGGCAGAGATGAGGGTCCCGGGCCCAGATGCCAGCGTCCAGGCCCGCGTCCCCGTGCAAGTAACCAAGAATAGGCCCATTGGGTCCTGCACAGCCTATCCTGGATTACTTGAACGAGGCCACGGCCTTCGCCAGGGCCTTGATCCTCCTGCTCTTGGTGCCCATGGCTTCATTCCCTCCAGACAGAAATATCTCTGACCCCCAGCCCTGGGGCCCTGGGTCTCTATCACCAAGGGAATCATAGCACGGTCAGGAGGGAGGCTGGGAGAGCTGGGGTGGCTCCTGCAAGAATGGGCCAGCTGCAGCAGGCCAGGTCCTGGGGGTCGTGCTCACAGTCACATGATGTTGAGGATTAATTTCTCTTCTAATTCTTGCCGTGCCATTGGGCAGCCTCTCCTTTGTCTCATTGAAAGCACTTTGTAACAGGAGCCAAGATAATAAATGCATAAATGCAGAAGCCTTAACTGCTTCTCAGATGCTGAGTTAATTCAGCTGATGCTTTTGCAAATGTTAATGCCCAAGTGCCTGTCCTTTGGGCTCCCTGATGGCTTTTAAAAGCATGAACTGTGCAGAAGCTAGGGACAAAGCTGCCTTTCCCAGTGACCGTTTCCTGGCTGGACTTTCTGGAGAACAGGTGAGAAAGCAAGAACAGGGAAGGGGAGGGACTCTGTATATCAGGAAAAGAGCCCTGGGCCAGGAGTCAGGAGTCTGGGATTCTCATTAATTCTTCCCCTGCCTGACCTTGACCCAACTTTTTCTGGCTGAGCCTCAGTTTCTCCATCTGGACAATGAGGTGTCTGGATTAGCTGATCCACAAGGCCTTGTCAGATCTGACATGCACATTCAAGAGCCAAAGAAAGACACTGAGATCATTAAGGAAAGACATCCGGTTGTCGCTCAAGTACCGAGAGAGAGATTTTCCTTGCTAGGATATAAACATGTTAGGCCAGATATTCTCTTTAAGACCTTGGGGCTGACAAGGAAGATGGTCATATCATTCCTGTGGAAAACGTGACAAAAGCTCTCCCACTCTTCAACCCCAAGGCTATTTTTCCTACAATGTTGCCAATATGTTCACAAATGAAGCTATTTCCAGAGGAGCTTCATGCTGATAAGGGGAAAAAACCAGAAAGAACTAAGAAGCATGCCAACCGACTATGACATCATTTTTCAGAGCAGCCTCACACCCCACCTCCCCTTTTTTGGGGATAGTTTTTTGTAAGATTCACTGGAGAAAACCATGCAGGAATGACAAGATCAGTCTGGAACTGCTGGCATTTGAAATGAACACTTTTTTCCGAGGAATCCACCAGATGAGGGTGACGGGCGGCATTTCCCCGCTGTCTGCTAGAAGAGTAGCCAAAAGCAATGACATGAGGAAGTTAATTAGACCATCAGGCAAGGCCAATGGGGAATACAGAAATGTCTAAAAGTCGGCATCAAATCAAAGAACTATTTGAACTTGCAACCATATCTAATATTTACAAGCAGATTTTAGCTTTCCTTATAAACTTGGTATAAAATAAATCACCTGAGTGAAAATAAGCAGAAAGCCATTGTACTTACTATACAAAGTATAACCCATTTATTTGGTAATACAATTATTATTGAAATGGAAATTTTATACAGAATGTAACTATTAAAAATGCTAATTGAAACTCAAATTTAACTTTGATTCTTTACCTGATGTATGGTTCCATCAATTTCAACCGGAACAATAAAATCAGCATTACTAATAGGCTAGAGCAAAAAGAAACCATAATTAATACATCTGAAAGAACAAAATAAAATTGGAAATTTTAGCAAGAAAAAAGCTTGCCTGGACCAATGTTTTGATAATTGGAAAAAACAGTTCAGGAGAAGGATGTTGAAGCATGCCTTGGTTCCTTAAAATAAGCACAAGCAGAAAGCACATTATTTCCTGTTCTGCATATCATTACAATTTCAGCATCTTTGGTCCAACCTCTTCATCATCTGCCTTGCTTCTATAACAAAGGGGGGCCTGGCCATAGGATGGGGCTACTGGGAGACTCCAGCTTTTACCCAGAGCCCTGCTAGGATGGTATAGAACCACTACTGCCACTAGGGAGAGGAGGTGAGTGCCCTTCCGTCCCAGAGGTCTGTGCTAGTCCCGAGAAAACAGACCCATGAGTGCGGGCTGCCTTGTTTTCTTCAGAGGATGCCCAGCACATAGACCCAAAGCAGGGCCAAGGACACGAGGGGTGAAATTAGAGGCCACAGACACAAGCTTGGGCAGGTTCTTCCCATTTCCAGGCCTCAGTTTCCCCTCTCTTCCAAAGCTATAGCAGTAGATTTGATGGGTGTCCATGGTTCCATCTAGTCCTGACAATCAGTGACTTAAGGTCTAGCCTGGTGGCTCCTTCTCCTGCCCTTTGGCAACAGCCCACTGCCTGCAAACCCACAAACTTCTGAATTATTTAAAATACCTCTGACAAAATTAATGACATTTAAAATTCAAATATGATTCTTCAGCAGTCACTGAAGACTCCAACGGTGGATTTAAACACAATTCTAAACGGAATTCCACAAAATTAGGTGAGAAATGACTCAAATGAATAGACCCAAAGGGTCTTCAGTCTGCCAACCCCAGGGACAAGAAAGAGAGAGACAGGGAAGGAGAATGGGTGTGCTGGCCACTAGGCGTGGTGGAGCTCAGTTATGGAGTCTCAGCTCAGACTCTGAATTGGGGTCTGCCTTTAAGCCCCACACTGTACACATAAGCGTTCTTCTTTGAAATGTAGACTGAAAAAAGTGAAAAATGTTAGATCCCAGCCCCATTACTAAGTACTCAGTAGAGTACTTGAGACTCACCACCAGTTCAGTTACTCACAGGGTTGCAAGGCTAAGGATAATTTCAACATTTTATACTTTCACAACTAAAACACAGAATCATGCCAAAAAATAAAAGGAAAGACTGACCAAAGAAACTCTCACAAGGTTTTAGATTGTGAAATCATCTTTCATAGAGCATATTAAGAGAGAAAAGCCGCTCCCTAGCTTAGAGCAGGCACCAGGTCTTTCATCTTGTGCTGGTGTAAAAGAGGCTCTGCTAAAGCCAGGGATATTGATCTGAGGGCCTGTACACTGTACAACTGCACACTTCTAAGGGAAAAGGGTTCACAGCCTTCAGAGTCCCAAAAGGATCTGAAATCCCCGGAAAGAATATTCTGTATATAAAAGTAGGCAGGCCAGAGGAGGGGAAAAATGAGGAAATGCTGTTCACATTAGCCTGTGGCATCAGTGCCCTCTGAGCAGGCCCTGGAGACACCAGGGGCTGCCAAGGCTCTGTCTTTGGAGCCAGGAAGTCTCAGTAATTTGGGTGGGCTGGCTGGCTTTGCCCATATTCCCAGAGCTGCTTGGGAGGATGTTCACTATGCTGCAATGGCAACTGTCTCTTGTTCTGAAGGACTTTCTTCCTTAAGAAGTCCTGAGCAACTTGCCCCAGGGGAGAAGAGGCTCCCGATGCTGTCCAGAGCAGAGCTGGGACAGAAGGCCACTGTAGCCTCAGGACCAACCCTGGAAGGAACCTTGAGCTGCTGGGGAATGAGGGGGTACCTGCATGCCCCAAGTGGCCAGACAAGGCCATTTCTCCCGGCTAGAGGTAAGATTGGTTCCTCCTCTACACTCCCAAAGAACTAAAACATAACTGCTTGACCTTGTCCTATCAGGAAGTCTTCGCTTAGTGAGGAGTAGCCACAAGGAAGCATATTTCGGGTAGAAAGATATTGAGGCAAACTTGATGGTTCTTCCATTTCTCATACAACCAGCAGGGAAGGACTATGGTTCATGAGAGACACATACCCTATCATAGATGGTGTTTTTCATGTCTCCTGGAGAAGTAAGGGGAGTCCCTGGCTGGGGATAAAAAGAAGAATGTGATCTAACTAACAAAGCAACAGTAGGGTGGGTCCACTGCCAGAAATAACCCAAGGAAACAGGACTAGAACCCTAACCCTCTGTTTATTCTCCCCAACACACCAATCCCTTATTTTCAAACTTTTTCATCATTTGCATTTAAACAATTTATTTCATGTCAAGAAATGGAAAATGGTTAACTCATTTCTTACTAGGCCACACCTGTTCTTGCTTTGGTAATTTGCTAATTCATAATTTGCTTTGGTAATTTAAAATTCTACTATTATAATAGCAGATGCAGAGTGATGAATGTGACAGTAAAACATATGGACAGATATTTATTTTGACTTCAGGGTAGCTCTGCACCCTTCGTGGGGGAAGTCATTTAGCTATAGGGCTTATAAAAAAAACCTAGCAACCTCTTTTCATGAAAATGGTCAAAATAAATGGCTGAATCCATTTAGATGCTATAACTCTGGAAGCCTTCTTTAGAGTGGGACATCTTTTAAAATTGGTCTGGGAAAATTTCCAGAAGAGTAGTCATTTGACAGTTTCCAACGGTGGTTCCCCTGCCCCTCCCAATAAAAGAGACAGCACTTGGGCTACCATGATGAGCATACCCTGGGACAATGGTGCATTGATTGCCTTGTGTCACCTGAAAAATATTTCTTCAGGGGTTAGAATGTTGGAAAACTAAATCTCATAAATAAGAATGAGGTCTCAGCGATACTGGCCACCCAGTGTTTTCTTTTCCAAACTATTTATGTTAATATTCAACTGGTTCAGTTAATGTTCACCTGCATTAATCAAGCAATGTTACTGGGATTTCTTTATGAGCAGCGAAGTCATATACTAACATTCCCAAGCTTTCATCCTTTTAATTTTGACTTGTTCAATTCACAAAGATCACTGATTGTTTTTATGTTGAATTACCTTAAATGAACTGTGCACCAATGTTTCATCTAAATCAATGACCACACATTTCTTTCCATAGTCAAGCACCGTCACCTCTGGAAGGAGGTATCTAGCTGGTGGCTAAAGGGAAAAAAAAAGTCAATATTATTAACTTTATGTACAAGACAAACCAATTCCCTTATATTGTATTACACTATGTTAATGAGGTCATAAATAAGAACCATACATGTAAATGCCTGGTCAATTATATTGTTAAATTCCTATTGGAATAGGAATACATGGTTTGCAATTAAAGTTTTACCAAACAAATACTGTGCCATTATCAGAATGATTACTATGAGGTCTTAGGCTTAGGGACCAGACAAACCTGAGTTTGTCCTATACAACACCATATTCTTGGCTGTAAGTTGGGATAGTAATACCTACCAGTAAAGGCTGTTACTATCAGTTATAATGGAAGTAAAGTGTCGTGGGTTCTGTTTGGCACATACATGGTGGCATCATTATTAAAATGGTCTACACAAGAATGAATGATTAATTATAATACCTACTCCAATTAGTACAGACCAATTTCCTGGGGTCATTATTTTGTCTGAAATTCATTGTTGTATATAAGTGCATTTTAGAGCTATATTGGAACCATTGTGTGTGGGTGTGTGAGACGGATATTTTCAAAATCCTAAAGCAGGAACCACAGACCCACCAGTAAAATACAATCCAAAGTGACCCAAATAATAGGAAACAAATCAAACTGGTCCTGGAACAGTGCCCTGCAATGTGCGTCACTGTGGTATAATATGGAATGAAGGTGGCATTTTTACTCCTTGGATCCGTGTATCTGGAAGCTCTACTTTCATCCACATGCTGTGTGTTACCCAGAAAACCTTTTGTAGTAGCTGTCTCTAATCCCGTGATAAAGAGGTCACAAAGAGTTAATAAAATGCTAGATATCTTCAGCTAACCTCACTCTTGACTCAGAGTATTTATTTCTTTTGGTCTTGCCTCATTCCAGAAATGACTTGAAGTATTTTGGTTTACTCTGTGGCATATGCAGAGTCCAATGTTAACTAGCTACTTTTCTGCCCTGCAAAAAGCTCTGTTCAATATTTGATGCAAAACAAAACACAAGAAAATATCTCTCTCTAGCCACCAAAGAATGGCCAATTTAGTTTATCAAAACAAAAATCAATTGAAATCAAGAGTTAATCCCCTTTAATAAATATTTCCCATTTTCTTTCTTTCCTTCCTTCTCTCTTTTTTTTTTTGTTTAAACCAAATGTTAGTCAAGGCCCTAAAATTAATTTTGGACCTTAGCTGGTTCAATAGTGGATGAAATACACACAAAATACGTTAAAGTACGGCAATCACCTTGGCAGGGAGGGACAGTGGAGGGCTGACCAGGAAGAAGCTACATGTAAGGACACAAGCATTTCTAACTCGGCAAAGTAAGCATGGCTGTTTCACCCTTTCCAGCATAATCCAGAAGGAAGAGCCTCTAAAGCCTCCAGACTCACTTAGATCTAATTAAGGCTCACAAAGCAGCCTTCCCTCACCCTTTGGCATGCAGAAGAGATGTGCCTTATAGGAGCATGGAATTCGGGTCCTAGAAAGGATTCTGTTCTTCATTATAAATCAGTGAGTTAGCAGGTTATTAAAAAAAAACATTAAAATAAACTCACAAGAAGTTTTGTTAAAAGCAGGGTGTGATGAGTTCTCCAAGTGAACACAGAGAGAGGATTTGGGTTATTTTTGTTGTTTGGACCATAGAGGAAAGCATGTTTGTAAACAGAATAAAATTTGTTTTAATTTAATTTTATTATGCAATTACATAACAACACATTCTCACTGTAAGGAATATAGAAATCTGAGTAAGCCACAACTACTCCCTTTTCCATGTCCTCCTTTCCTTTTCCCAGATGCCCCCCTATTTTAGTTTAATGTGTATTTTGCCCTGTTCTGTCCCTATGCATTTATATGCTACTAAAACAATATTTTAACGTTATGTAATTTCTAGCCTGGAAAATAAGGATCTAGAAATTCTATCCCTAGCAAATCTGAAAACATCAGGGATCTGCCAAAAGTGGCTCCGTTATTTTCCAAACCCAAGGAATAAAAATTGCTTTCTTAGCATATTTAACTTTAGAAGTGTTCTCTGAATTAACAGTAAGTAAAAAAAGCCTTACTAGTATTCTCAGACAGAAAAGAGGGAAAATGGTGAGACTCCTATTAAGCCTTAATAGACTCCTATTACGATGGTTTTGCATCTGTACTGTAGAGAACAAGGCCAGGATGTGAGCTGGGTCAATTCCATTAATCTTCAGCCTGTTTCCTAAATGCATGCAGCTTCTCTGTGAGCTTGGCTTCAGATTAATACAAATTCTTTAGCCCATTCCTAAGAATTCTTCTGAACAGCTGTGTCCTTGGAACATGCAAGAACACTGTACATAATTGCAATGGTGCTTTATTACTTCGGTTGATCTATTCAGGTGATACTAGAATCATTAACTAAAAATGTCCTGAAGCAAATTTCTCTCAAGACATCATAAAGCTGGAGAACAAGAAAGGCCTTTCCTATACAACATAACTTTCTCAAAAAGCACACAGAGGGTTCTGTGGGACAAGGGATAGGGTGGGAGTCAAAAGGCGGGGTTGGGGGTGCGGTGTATGGGGAGGGACCATGGCTCACCATCCTAATCTGAAATTTCCTGTCCCTGGCAGTGAACTGGCAACCATGTGGAGTAAACAGTAAGGCTATTTCCTTTGGAGCACCCATCCCACACACCCTCACGAATATTATAGATTTAGTATGTCTTCTTGGTACATGAAATTTTTTTTTTAAACTTAAGATTTCTCAGGCTCAGCATCTGTACACTGAACCCTCTAAGCCTCAGAATTTAGGACAGAGATCTCAGGGCCCACTGCAAGAAAGGAGCAAGAGAAACTCCAGACCGACTTTAACTAGAGCAGTTGTTCTGCTTATATGTTCTTTGTAAAGTTTTGGTGGAAAAAAGTGTACTGCTGCTTATTAAAAGCCTTAGGCAAGGGCAGGCCATGGTAGCTCAGTGGCAGAGTTCTTGCCTACTGTGCCAAAGACCTGGGTACAGTTCCCGGTGCCTGGCCCCCCTGCCCACCCCCCAAAAAAGCCTTAGGCAAGCAGCATAGAAACATAGCTGTTAGAGAACAAATTTCTTCTCTCCACTTTCAGCATTTCAAAAGCTCAGCTACACTACCAACTGTGTGTCTGTGAGCATGTGTGTGTGTGTGTGACATGGCAAGAGTATAGAGCTATGGCACTTAGGTCACAGCCCCAGATGCCTTCCTTACTGGGCCCAAAGATTTTGAGGGTTTGCTTCAAGCCATGATCACCCAAACTTCTGTCCTTTCTAAACCTTTTGTCCCTCTGCATCTTTTCTCTACCTTTCAAAACCTGACTTTTGTCAAAAAGCCGATGAGGCTTCCCAATATGTGTGGAGGACCCCAAATCCCCAGCCCATAATTGGGAAACAGATATCACTAACTGGAATTCTTAACATGAGGTCTAGATAAAGACATTATTTCCAATGGGTTTGCAAAAGATGAATTAACAAATGGTGCTGTGACAACTGACTTGCCCATTGTAAAAAGAAATAAAGCTGGATTGCTACTTCATGTCTTACACCAAAATAAATTTCAGATTTGGATCAAAGATTTAAATGTAATAATGAAACCACTACAATACTAGAAGGAAAATGGATCATAGTCATAGAGTGAGGAGATATTCCTAAGCAGGACATAAAATGCAGGAGTCATAAAGGAGATGCATATATTTTTCTATACAAAATTAAAACTCTTCTTGGCCAAAATGACTATAAGCAAGGTCAAAAGACATAAATAATAGATTTAGGGGGAAGTCCTAATTTCCTTGACATTTATAAGGATGAATAACACAGTAAAAATCTTGGAAGAAAGGAATAGTAAGGAAGACATATGGCCAATAAATGTGTAAAAAGATGTACATACTCATTCATAAATAAAGAAATGCAAATCAATGTGATAATACCATTCTTTAATTTCAGAGTAGGGAAGATTAAAACATTTGATATATGTTTCTCATAGACTCTTGGCGGGAAAGCAAATTAGCACAGGCTTTTGGAGCATAATTTGACTTTACAAAAAATGTAAAATATAATCTTTGACTTAGCATCTTCATGATTAGAAATTGATCACACAGATACTATCACATAATTCCATAAACACACATGTATAAGAATATTCATAGCAAGAAGCATTCGTAATAGCAAAAAAGTAGAAAAAAAGTAAATGCCATCAGTCATATACAAAACAACAGGAAGATTTAACAAGTACCTTGTTAAAGGCAAAAACCAATTTTCAGAAAAGTGAAAATGCTGTCAATTTCTGTAAATATGCTGTGTGTGTGGGTCTAGAAAATTTCTGGAAGGATACAAAGCAAGTACTAAAAGTGGTACTTCTGAGAAGTGGAACTAGGTTGGGGAATTCTTTATACTTAATTTTTCTTTAACATGACCTTTTTTGTCTTTTTTATCATGATCTTGAATTACTGTTTAGTAAAAAATTAAAAGATTGAATTTGAACACATAAACAGAGCAGCCTATGAACAAAAAGAGGGTTGA
This sequence comes from Myrmecophaga tridactyla, assembly GCA_004026745.1. NCBI lineage: Eukaryota > Metazoa > Chordata > Mammalia > Pilosa > Myrmecophagidae > Myrmecophaga > Myrmecophaga tridactyla. The sequence goes on along the minus strand of PVIY010005327.1, from coordinate 77,718 downwards.
GGGCTGATGGGGGACTACAGATGGAATTGCTCTGAGCATCTGTAGTCTTGGAGACGTGGAACCTTAATCTTCAGGTCATGGAGAAAACTTTCAGGAGCTCATGGGACCTGATTTGGAGACTGAAGACAAGCCTGGATTTCTGGTCCTGTGGGCAGCACCCCAAGCTCGGAGGGGAGCCCAGTGGCTCCCAGCACTGACCAGGTCCTCTTGCAGTCCAAAAAGGCAAGGACCGCTCAGCTTATGTGACCTGGGGCTTTGACAAATGGGTACAGATCTTGCAGGGGCTTCTAAGGCTTCAATTCCAGGGATGAGCTGGCCCCAAGATGGATTTGAGTTCAGTCTTGCCTGCTAAGCAGGCTGTGGAGATCATACTGTGCCCATCCATGGAACGGCTTTCCTAGAGGTTACTGTTCAAAGATGTAGGTTACTTTAACTAGGCTGTTTTCTTGCTTCAAAGATTCACAAGGCTTCCCTCAGTGTCTCACGTGTAGGAGATAGTCACTAGTTTACTGATCTAACACTGGGCTAAACTACACAAGGAGCCTTCTTCTCTTGGCTATTCCATTCTGAGATTTTATTATTTGGTTGAGTCTGGACTTGTGAAAAAAGAGTCAGTTTCATCCTAGGAGTTTTTACACTGACAAATGCTTTGATTCAGCATTTAACTTTACAGATGGCTGTGAATTAGGTATATTTGTGGTACCGGAGCTGTGGGGATGGCTGCCACCTGCACCTGTTTAATGTAGGCAACTTCGCAGGAAAAATGTCAGATGAAACCAGTTTGTATAAAGATTAAAAGAGCCCTCTGATATTAAGCCTACTGGGTATTCCCCCTCAAACACTGGATAAGAAGTCATGCTGCTTAATCAATCTTTTTGATCAAGGTCAGTTTCCCAATACAGCCCAACACTCCAGGCATTCTGGGGAAGTCAGAATCACTCCACATACACAGGCAACTTGTTAATCAATGGAGACAGTTTTGAGGGAGAAGAAATTATTGAAGGGCGGGCCACAGTGGCTCAGCAGGCAAGAATGCTTGCCTGCCATGCCAGAGGACCCGGGTTCGATTCCAGGTGCCTGCCCATGTAAAATAAATAAATAAATAAAAATAAATAAAAGAAATTATTGAAAACATTTGGGCACTTTATGTGATACCCATTACCAAAATCTTTGAAATCAACCTATGCTAACAAAATCCACTCCTTTCAAAGTAAAATTGTTGTGTCTCTTGGATGTTCCCAGAAAATATGTGAAAAAGTCCAAGAAAGACAGACGAACAGATCTGAATCAGATAATCTGAATCAGCTAATCCTTATAGACTAAACTATCTACTTATGAACACTCTTAGAAAACGAAATCCTTCTCTTTGGTTTTCTGTTTGACAAAGGACTGTTTGAAAAGCCTTGTTTGCTATGGACATCTCAACCTGTTAGCTTCAAGTTTCCAAATGAGAGTCACTAATCTGCTTCTTGCTGAATGGCCTCAGGCTGAATGTCTCTACTAGCAGAGGTGGAGAAAAGGACCAGTGGGGACAGTGGATGGCTGGCCGGGTGGGACCCAGAAGTCAGGGTCCATGTCTGCAGTGGAGCACTGGTGCAGATTCTCTCCCAAATTCTAGGGCAGAAAATAGAAGTGGCATGGTGCAAGAGAGCGCCAACCTGGGCAGAGTTCCAACACAGCTGGGCTGAGGAGCTGGGGTGGGTTCTGAAGGTTCAGGAAATACAACTGGGGCAACTTGTCTGATCTCAGAGCCACAGCCAAACTACTGACACTACCAAACAAGTCAGAAATGGTTCTGGTTAACCAGTTATCTGAGCTTGAGGATTCGAGTGCAACTGGGACTGACCCTGATACAAAGAAATACATCTGGGCAAAAGTATGCTCTCCCCAACCTATGGAGCTGAGGCTAAGATGTTCTGGAGGTGGCAAGCTACATCAGCTTATTAATACTTGGAGACCTTTCGCAGAGAGAAAGGAAAGGTGAGAATTTAGTTAACAGATGCTGCAGCCTTGCTGTTAATGAGAAAGGAAACTGCCTCTGTACAGAAAGCCCTGCTCACAGTATAAAATGTAGCTTCATTTTTCTTTCTTAATACCACATGATATGATTCAACAGAAAAAATAGCTTTATTAGTAGATCCAAGGCCCCATTCTATGAATGTTCAAATAAAATTGGATAAGTATACATACACTTGGTATGGGAATGACCTGCCTCTGGTCACCCTGAGGAAAAAGAAAAAAAAAAATCATTGTCAGGTTTGAAGAGAAATAGGTGATATTCTCAAAAGAAATTTCTAAGCACTCGAGTATAGCAGCCATATGATTTCCCATTCTCCATGCCTTGGTGGTGTTTAATGAACAGACTCCCGAGAGGAAGACCCCAAAGACTCTTCACATTTAGGGTGCTGGGTTCCCTTCCGGCTTCTAGACACCCCCTCCCTGACAAATTACAGTGGGTTCCAGAGACTCATTAATAATCTGTGCTTATTCAAATAGTGCCTCCTCTCCTCTCAGGAATTCATTCCTTAATTAAAAAATAAAAATGAAAACCCATACTTTACTTTGCTCCATGACTCCCTTTAATAACTGGTTTGTTTCTTCTTTTAAGCAGGTTCCCCCCTAAAAAGACTAGGCTTTAAATCAATATAGTAGGCCGGGAAAGAAAGACAAGTTCACCAGATTACAAGGAACTCCTTGGTCACTCCAGGTCCTCTTCTAGGGGAGGACTGGGCAGAGGGGACAAGGCAAGGTATGAGAAGTCCCTCTCAGAACACAGAACTGGACAGCTCTCTCTTTTAAGAGCAACAGAACCTGTACTTATAGGGAGTGCTGAGAAAATTCAGGCCCCAACGAAGTGCCTCAGTCATTCCAAACCTGGCTAATGGAAACACTTCATGTTAGGATCATTCAAGAAATGTTAATAAAAGAACAAAATTTTTCCATTGAGCATTCCAGGCTGTTTTTCTTCTTCTTCAGATAGCGAGATGGGGGGCAATGAAAAGCAGCACCACATTGCCTGAAAAGAAGATGCACTGACTCAGACGCCCACATTGAAGGGGATCACTAGTGATGGGGGTCCCATGCGAGGGGGTCAAACCTGATTGTGGGCAAAGGCTAGAGGCTGGAACCTTTCTGAGTTCTGCTCCAATTCTAAAAGCCATTTTACAACCTCTTCATAATCTCCAGTCCCTAGACATCACTGCTGCAGTGTAACAGCAACTACTGTTTTCTCTTGAGATGATCTCAATGGCTCTTTACTTTTTCAGAAGACCTGGTGCTTGCCTCAAGGATTCTGAATAGCCTCTGCTGTTATTCGAGACAGAGTTGTGCTGCTCTCCAACACGATGCAATCAAATCAAATCCCAGTTTTAATAAAACTGCAGAGAAGTTCATTTCAGAAGTTCTTAAATAATTATTCCCAACATCTGCACCCAGGAGCAGGTCACTAACATTGGTGGGGGAGATTTTAAACAGAAATCCATTAGGTCACAGAGTTTCTTAACCTTAGCACTATTGGCATTTTGGGCCAGATAATTCTTTGTTCTAGGGAGTTGTCCTGAGCATGGTAGGATGTTTAACAGCATCCCTGAAGATGTATGTGCATGTACACATGGGATATGCACATACGTGTGTGTCCACTAATTCCTTACTCTTTTAGCCCCTTTAGAGGTCCCTCATGGCCTCTGGCAGGGGTTCTTCTGGGTTCTGGTTCTAGTCTCTGTCACAGGAGCTGCAGACACTTTTATTTTGGGCAAATGGCCTGCACATACAGATTGTGGCTGTGATGGTGGCAATGGTTGCCACCCCAGGCCACTGCTACAGACACAGCTTGAAACTAGAATGTTCCAAATCCTCATTTCTTCAGAGCAAAGCAAATGTGCAGGATGGATGGAACCCTAGAGGTTTTCTGTCCCATTCTCTTCACAGCCTCCCTTTTGCTTTGGCATGAACTCGGAAGGCAGGGGCACCCAGGGAGTCAGCAGTAGAGCCAGGCCAAGAATCTGCTGGCTTTTGTTTTCTATGTGTCCTAGCCAAGGTGAGTGCAAGAGGCCAAGGGTTCCTCCTCTGGGAATGAGTTCCCCCATCCTGAGCTCCTTCTCTGGGGACCGCTTTCACAGAATGAACAATCCAAGCGTTACGCAAATGATGCATTTCCCCCCATCTCTCCCCTGCTTCAAAGTTAACTAAATTAAAACGGATTTAACTTAGTTCTTTAAAACCCCATCCCCCCATAGTCTCTGGGTTTCAGTGTCGCTGATGAGAAGTCTAACAGTAGTATAATTTTTTTTTCTTTGAAAATAGCTTGTTCTGGTAGCTTATAAGATTTTCTTTTTTCCTTAAATTTCAAACTTTCAATAGCACATATCTAGGCGTGTCCTACCTCTACCACTCATCCTGCCATAGCTTTAGCAAACCCTTTCAATCTGCAGACTCAGGTTTTTTTTCAGCTAAGGGAAATTGTCTTCTATTATTCTTTGTTTTTCTGGAACTCCTATTATTTGCACGTTAGGTCTCCTGGATTCCTCCCCCTCCCCCAATTACAATCTCTGTGTTTCTGGTTTGTACTGTAAGATATTTCTTCCCCTTACTTTTCGAGAACATTAATGTTGTTCTCAGCAGTGACCATTCTCATTCTCCTTTCTTTAGGTTTCTTTACTGAATTTTTATATTTAGAAGTCTCTTTTTTGTTTTTTTTTTTAGTTCTAAAGGTTACTTTTGTGCTCTAATTTCATTTTCTGAACACCATTTCCTGAGTTGTTTCCTAAAGTTCTGTTTTATCTTCCATTAGTTCACCTCAGTAGGAGCTTCACATTCTAGTTTTCCACTTGGACTTCTCACAATTATTCAGTCTCATTTTTCTTTGCTTGTTCAACCATGGGTGTTCCCTCTGCATCGGTACAATTCAATTCATCAGGATCTGTGGGCAGCCGCACCCCAGGGAGCATGGCGAGACCCAGCAAGGAATGCTGCTTGTATGGTCCAGCAGAGTCCAAGGTGACAAACCAGAAGAGACGAAGAAAGCCCCTTTACTGTCAGGCTTCTCAAGGGAAACCACTGCACCACAAGAGCTGAAAGGTATTCAGCTCACCAGTGCTGTCCCTCCAAGATCTTCCTGGGTCAGCATGATCACGCAGGCTCTCTAAGGACTGCACTCATCAAATGGGCAGTGCAAGCCCCTTCCAAGGAGATCCACAGGCTCTTATTGGCTGGTTCACTTCATGGGGCCATACGTTCTACGTCTTTGTCATATGACTTTGGGAGAGGCAAGCATTTTCCTCTGCTGCTGGCCTACTTCTCACTTTCTCCCTTAGAGATAACCAGTAGGCATACCTGGGTTTATCCAGAAAAGGAATTTAAATAGTCAGGACCATGAGCTCAAGCTATCATCTTTCCAGAATTCCCTATTCACTTCTTTATATCCACATGTACTTTTTATTTTTTTATTATGATTTTTTTGCATGGGCAGGCACCAGGAATCAGACCTGGGTCTCTGGCATGGCAGGTGAGAACTCTGCCTGCTGAGCCACTGTGGCCTGCCCGCACTTGTTTTTAAAATATTTTTTATTGTGAGATATATATAAAAACAAAAAAGCAAATTTTGAAATACATTGTAACAAGTATAGAACAGATAACATGCACTTTTAAAATAACTTTATTTTCTAATAAAAAAAGTAATTTAAGCTTATTTTAGTAAAATTGGGAACTTAACATCACACCCCCCCCCACCAAAAAAAAAGCACAGAGGAGATAATCCTATACGTAATTTGACCACTCTGAGATGACTTCTTTACACTTTGGCATATGTCCTCCAGTCTTTTTTTCTACAAATGCTTGTGTGTGCAGGCATGTGTGTGACTATACATATATTACAAATGCACTCACCTACTATAATTTAGTTTGCTTTTGAAAACTAAATGATACATTATGAACATTTCTCTATATCACTGATATTTATGAGGCACCATTTTAAATGGCTATATCCTATTTGTATGGTTATTCTATAGTTCTTTTTTTTTTGTTATGTTGTACAGTGAAGGTCACATTTCATTCTTTTTCCATGTGACTATTCCATATCACAACACCATTTCTTGATTTTTTTTGAGTGCATGGGCTGGGAATTGAACCTGGGTGTCCTGTGGTGAGAATTGTACTGCTGAACTACCCTTGCACCCCATTCTATAGTTCTTTCAGCCAATTGCCTATTGTTAAACATGAAATTGCTTACAATTTTGCAATCTTGTAATTGATGCTGAATGCTGTCTTACAGTTCTAAATCTTTTGCACATCCATAATTATGTCTATATGGTAGAATTGCTTGGGGTCAACAAACAGGCATATTCTTAAGGATTTTAAGTCATATCGCCAAATTTCTCTCCAGAAACGGATAACCAGTTTACACTCCTGCCATCCCCTTTCCTTTCTACCATCACCTCCATGCCAAATGCAGATATTATCTTTGATATATATATATTTTTTTTAATTTGCATATGGGCAGGAGGCACCAGGGATCGAACTCTAGACCTCTAGCACGGTAGGTCGGAGCTCTGCCTGCTGAGCCATGGCAGCCGCCCATCTTTGATATTTTTGACAATTTGATTGATGGAAAATGGAATTCCATTCTTTCAGTTTGCATTTCTTTGTTACTAGCCAGGTTGAACATTTTTCATATGTTTATTGACCACTTGTACTTCTTATTTTGTGAATTGCAACAGTTTCATGACTTCTGGGTACTCATTCTTAACCATCTTCATAATGAATAAGACTGTGCCTCTTTCAGTGCTTTTTACCTGAAATTCTACTTTGACTAAGATTGATACTGTAACCCCTGTTTTCTTTTTGAGTATACTTGTGTGATGTCTCCCTGCTCACCCTTTCACTTTTAACTATTTGGAGTCACTCAGCTTCATATTAGACAGCATGGGTTAGACTTTGTTTTTTGACCTGTTATGAGAACCTGACTTTAATTTTTTTAAATTTAATACATACAAAAGAATATATAACACATGTTTGTTATTTAACAAGGTTTTAAACCCATTATATATATACATAAATGGTTTTAATATAATAAAATAGTTTTAATATAATAAAATATCTATCTATCTATTTTTTTTTTCTCATGGGCAGGCACTGGGAAACGAACCCAGGTCTCTGGCATGGCAGGCAAGAACTCTGCCTGTTGAGCTACCATGACCCGCTCTAAACCCAATCTTTATTGTCAGCTCTTCTCCATATCTCTGTATTTTTTTTTGTCTTTCCATATATGTGCCTGCTACTTGTTCTTTAACTCTGTATTTCACACACTCAATTTCTAAGAGAGAGTGTTATAAAAATATGAAATGACTCTTACCACTTTAATCAAATATGCGCTTTAATTGCTAAATAGGAATGACTGACATATACTTTCTCAAAAAGACTACTTATTTTTTAGTAATTTAAAATCTTTAAGTAAATGGCTACAGATACACTGGTATAGACCCTTGTTTAGAATATTCATCAGGGTGGGACAGATCTACACTACTGAATTTTTGCCGAGTGCACAATTCCCCATCAGCACTGACCTTCTGAAGCCCACCATTCTCCTCCACCAGCGGTGGGAGAATAGGGCTGTTGGCTGGCTGGGCCTCCACATTATAATCTCGGAAGCAGCAGAAGAAGGAGCTGAGGATGCTGCGGCTCCTCTGCTTCTTTAAGCTGACATTACACTGGGACGCTGCAAAGACAAACAGAGCACACCTTGGCCAAGGGCAGCATGGACTTGCAGTTATAATGAGACGTGGAAATTCAGGCATGAGGTTGCCCCCCAGAATGCTGATTTCAAGGGGCCTGCCGAGGATGAGGAGATGACGGTCCTAGAAAGCTATTCTAAAAGGATCATTCTTGAACATCACATCCTAGAGGGCCCCACTGGTCAGTGCAGTTCAATCCCATTAGCTGGACAGAGTTCCTTTAACCTCAGCCCTGTGGGGGTAAATGCTCATTAACTGACCCATCCAAAGGGTCAGTCGCCACCTGCTTTCCTGAATCCAGCAGATGGAGTCTTCTCACCCTGCACTACTTCCAAACAAACATCCTTCTAGGCACAAACCAGACTGAATACTCTCTGGAAAGCATCTTTCCATTAAGAGAACCAAGAAAGAGACACTTTGGAAACCAGATTCTTGGTCACTTCCTGCTCACCATGGAAATGACCAACTCCATGGGTTAAGAAATAAGATACATAAAAGCACAGAGGAATCGCTTTCTTAAATTCTGCCATGTGTCAAGAAATTAATGGGTGTCTGTATCCACAGAGCTCAGGGCTGAAGGTTTCATTCGCACTTAAAATACAAACAGCAGATGTGGGAGAGAGGATACATGCTTTGGCCTGAGCAGGAATGGCTGGGGCAGTGGCAGACAGGACAGAGCCCATTGAACATGGGTTAATAACGTACCCTGTACTCATTTCCCAGCCTGCCCTAGACAAGGCACCAGAGGGAGTGATGGATCCTTTCTGTTTATCCAGGAATCAAGACAAGCTACCACAAGTCAGAAATAAAATAAAAAATTGGTATAGATGAAAAACACATCTCAGGGGAGGAGACTGATTTTGCCTGGGAATGCAGCTGGGGCTGTCCTACCACATACCATGTCTGGGTGGGTCAGCATACTCTGAGCAGAGGCCACAGTCCAAGGGGCCATGGAAAAATCATCAATGCAGGAAATGATTTAACCCCACATAACAACTATTAGAGCTTATCTCTCTTAAAGAACAATTTTGGTGCAATTCTTTTTTGTGTGCACTTACGTGTGATTTGTGTAATACCTTCCTTTCCAAGAGATCACAAAACCTCTGCTAAAAGTCGTGGGGGTACTCTTCTGCCAGGTAAAACTGAATGCACTCAGCAGGACTGAAAAGCTGTTTTGCCAGCAACTCTACAAGCCTGGCTTATCTTTAGTTTGGGTTTGGGCAAATGGCCCAGTAAGTATGAATTTAAGATTCTCACTCATTATAAAGACACATTTTGAACCACACATCCTTGGAAAAGCAGGCTGTTTTTATCTTCCTTTTGAATCTGTGGGTGCATGCCGTGCAGCACCAGTCTTCTATATTTTAGGTCTTGCACACTAGGCCAGGCCACAGGAGGCCTTCCCAGGGGTAGTGGTGGGAAGAGATAATGACCACTGTTTATTTACCAAGGGCCAGCATGCTGGGTTCCAATACCGTACAAACCAATTCTCCCTGCTATCTAAGGAGATAGGTGTTACTGCTTCTATCTTACTGCTGAGAAAACACAACCAGTAATTGCTTGTGCCAGGATTTGAACCTAAGCTGGCCTGTTTCCAAAGTACATGTTTTCCCCATGTGCCAGGCTGAAAGCAAACTTGAAACAACTTAGGTCAGATTAAGAAGGAGGGAACATGCTAAATGAAGAGAAAAGCACTGCAATAAGCACACATTTAATATAAATGACTAGTTAAACCAATTCTGTTGCTACTTTGGGTGTTTTAATTTAGTCAGGGGAAGAACAAAACTATTTCTTCCCTCCCTAACAGCATATTTCTCTGCAAGTAAACAAGCAGTTTGCTCATGTCTCAGAGACACCGAGCAGTCAGTAGCCAGGCTATGCATTAAACGGTAAATAAAAAGCACTTTTCAGATCCTATTTTCATGCTTAGATTGTGTAATTCTTTCCCATGACTAACCAACTAACAAATTAACCAATATACTTAAAAAATCCTAATTCTGGAGCTAGTGAGCTGCTTATAATTTCCACTGCATGATTACTTTCTATATAGAAGCCACAAATAGACCTGTGGGAGTTAATACATTAGCTTGACTTACTTGGAGGCCATCACTCTCTTGATGGGGAAAGCCTACTCAACTTTTCCTTTCTTTGTATGAAGAGGTGAAGAATCCAAAGGGATCCCCACAACACAGTCATGGGAGGGTAAAGGCCTGCTCCTAAGCTTGGAGGCTCTTAACTTTTCTCATCGTTTTTGGATTTCTCCAGTTCTCTCAAAATCAGGCTAGCTGGGGAAATGGAAGGATTTCCTGAGATCAGCATTAGTCTCACTGTACCCTTAGCAGTCATTTGTTCATGAACAGGGCTCAAGATATGGGGCTTTTGGGTTTAATGACTACTGTTTTCCAACTCCAGCTGCTGCCCCTCTCACCCACTCCCCACCGCTGCTACAATTCAGAAGATTCTTGATTTGCTCATAAATTTTCTAATAAAAGGATTTTGGTTAATACATGAAATTAAAATCCCTAGTTTGATAACAATGTTTCTATCATAATATAGATCTTAAAAGCTAGCTATAAAATTATACATCTGATTTTATCATACTTATGCAATACAAACAAAAAAAGATAACAGAAAAAAGACTGGCAAGAAATATGTCAAAATGTTAACAGTAATTGCAGACTATGGGTATTTATATTTATTCCTCCCATGTTTTCCAAATGTTTTATGGTAATTATATATTACTCCAACGATGGGGAAAAACTAAATTGTCTTATTAAACTTTCTTTCAGGAATGTTGTAAAGCTCAGGATCATAAGGTCAGGAGAAACCAGTAGCATACATCTAAATCCTAAAAATTCAGACTTATTATTCCTATGCTCCGCCACTTCTAAACATGTAAAGCAAGCCAGGTAAAAGCCGGGTTTAAGTTTTGTAGGAAGCAATGTCACTACTGCCACAGCCCATACCCACTCCTGGCCTGTGACACCAGCTAAGACAGAGCATAACCAGTAGGTAGTTCAAAAGCAGAGAAAGCCCATGTGAAAAGAATACAACAAAGAAGTATTCTCTCCCCATTGGCTTTCTCACCTGGCAGCCCCACCAGGCCACTTATTGCCTCGGTACTCCCAAACATGGCCTGCTTCTCTGCTCGTTAATCAAGACCTTGCCTCTCACCATGTTTACCTGCTTGTCCTTTTGACCATTCCCACCGATGGACAGGTACCAAAAGACAGATGAGAGGTTTCCTGGTGGTTCAGGTATCCAGGAATATGGTCTTTATCAGTATAGTGTTAACAGGAGGATATTAAAGATTAATGCACATATCTTCCTGTGACATTGGTTTTAAGATATTTCTTCGGAGGAGTAAAGGCTAGAGTAGCAACTCTGAACATTGGTCTAAAACATTTTACAAATATTTTCATTTTTAATCAGATTTAAGAGGTAGAAGTCATCAAAAATCATTCCAAAGTTTTTAGGTTGCTCTTCCCCGATAACCGTCCTAGTCCCTGCCCCTCAGCTTCCACCATGGCAAACGGCACTACACTGCTATCCCAGCTCCCAGGCCTCCTCCTCACATCCCCACTTCTCAGAACCTTTCTGTTCTTCAGGGCCAGACTTAAAGTCCACTTCGCCCAGGAAGCCTTTACCAACCATCCCAGTGGAGGTGATGTGTTCCCTGATGAGCCACTTAACTTCCCAATGAACAAGCGCACGGCTGAGCTATGTTGGCAGTCCATCTCTCCCTCCTAACTTCCAGGCCCATTTGTCTGCTGGAAATCTCATCGAGGTGTCTCCCAGGTGCCTCACACTCAGTGTGTCCAAATGGGGCCCAATGTCTCCCCTCTTCACCTAGGGTACTGATTTCTTAGTCTAAAGCATCTCATGACTATGAGGCAAAATTACTATAACAGACCTTGGTTATATAAGCTGTAATTTAGAAAACAAAACTAGAAAATTTCAGGAAGTGGTTCTACCCAATTGCTCTAAAAACTAGATGTAGAAATGGGGAAAGAAATGTGAGTGGCTAGGTGCCCAAGTGAGATTTGCTGGGGGCTGTTTCTCTCTTTTCCCTTTGAAAAAGAACAATCCACTCTCTCTCCTCCTTCTTATCCCATGAAGCTTAGTTTTCTCCTCTGCTGAGCATTGCACCTGCCCAATCTACATCTGATTCCAGGTGTTTCTTGACCCAACCTGTGCATCAAAGAGGTCTGGGTGAGCAGGGAGCAGATCCACCACTGCAGGATCCTCTACTGGGCCATTTCTTGCTGGCACTTCCCCAAGGCTCTGCCCAGTGCAGACCTGTCAGAAGGACCACTTCTCTTTTGATTCCTTAGCCCTGATGAGATGCATACTCACGAAGACGTGCCTGTGGTGGGTCCTGGCAGCTGCTCTTCTCTCCACATGGATGGATGGACGGGCCATGGGCATGGACACCCCAGAGGGCACGTAAAGGCAGTTGGCAAAAGTGGGGTGATGCTAAAACTTAACTCTTTCCATTTCCGAGTGGGCCAGGGTGGAGCAAAATTCCTGGGGAGGGTTGTGAAGAACCGGAGATGTTGGGTATTGGCCTCACCCATGGCCCACGTGTCTGCTGCAGGGTCAGTGTGGCACTCAGACAAACAGGACATGGCCCTGTTTTTCTGGATTCACCCTGAGAGCTGCTGCTTTGTTTGGTCCCTGAACCTCATTTCACTGCAGCTTAGCAAATAAAGACACTGCTTCCCATTTATGTACAGTCTTCTTTCTCCTCTCAGGGCTGGGAACCTCCTACCTACCAGTGCATCAAGAGTGGCTTAGATAGGGTCTATGAAAGGGGCATCTTAAAGTGGACACATTGATAACCGTTTCTCTCAGAGTAAATGAGTCTTCAAACCTAAAGGCAAGACAAGAAGCCTTGCAAATACCTCCCTGTTGTCTCTGGGCAGAGCACTGACACAGTAGCCAGAACCAGTATCTTGAAAGCACCTGTGACAGATGGGAAGTACAGTAGACATGCCTATCCAGAAACCATTATCTCCCTTTCTAGTAAAACCTCCTCAATTTTCCAACGAGGAACTACTCTCATCCCATCAACTTTCAGTCCATTTCCAAGGCCTGGCCAGTCAGATCCGCATGACTGGTTTAGGGATGGACACACGATCCAACATTGGCTGAGGAGAGTCTGCCCCAGGATTCAAGCTAGAGCTACTGGAAGAGATGTTCTCTTTTTCTGGGTTTGAGAAGTTGGTAAGATGTAAACCTGGAGCCACTGTTGGTTTACATCACTGTCACCATTTGAGAAATGCCTATCTGAGCATGAAGCCAATGATGAAGAAAAAATAACAGATATGGAGAGGGACAAATTTCTGACAATATCATTTGAGGACTTGGTTCTATTAAAACTAGACTCTCCAGGCGGGCCACGGTGGCTCAGCGGCAAGAACGCTTGCCTGCCATGCCAGAGGACCCGGGTTCGATTCCCAGTGCCTGTCCATGTAAAAAAAAAAAAACAAAAAACTAGACTCTTCTGGAACTTTCAGTTATGAAAGACAATAAATTATTTTTTTCTCTTAAGCCAAATATGAATTAGGTTTATATTCTCTGCAATAGAAATGACTACCTCTGAAAATATAAGCACCCATGTTAGGTGGTGAAGAAGCACCCAAGAACAAGATAAGCACAGGACCCATCCTCATGGATTGCACATGTAAGGGGAGAGACATTTGAATAAGCAATTATGGGACAGTATGAGTCTTGTTACAATGAGGCAGTACAGAACACTGCCAGGGCCTAGAGAGGGGGGCACACACTCCAGATCTGGGATTGGGGTAGGAATGGCTTCTTGGAAGAAGCATCTTTAAGTTGGACTGAGAGTTTGATAAAGTTGTTGGAGTGGAGGAAGTAGGAAAGTGGGGAGCAGCAATATGTAAAGGTCCAGATTGAAAGGTACATGAAATAGCTGAGAAATCAGAGAAGTGTTAAGAATCAGAAGTGTGAGATGGGGGTAATGACTGGTGAGGTCAGCCACGTCCTTGTAAACCATTGTGATGAGCTGGAAATAATCAGGTTTGTACCATGACTGTCATTGTTTCACCTCAGTAACTGAGTTTAACTTTTAAATTATGATTAATGCAGGACATTTTCCTGCAGCAAAGATTTCCAAGATATTTTCAAATTAGAGATGCAGACCATTTTGTGTTTAAGAGCTAAGAATGGAATTTCTTTTTAAAGAATTGACTGTAAACACAAGGTTACATGGAAAGAGAACAAACTTCGGAATTACACTGGGGTAATTGGCCCTGTCACTTGTTAGCTGGTGTGACTTCCCCTACCTAAGCTTCACCAGCAATACAGAAATAATAACACCAAATCCACAGGGTTGTGTGCAGATGCAGCAAAACCATGCGTGTTTGTATAAGAGAGAAACTCTACCAGCAACTTAAAATACAACAACAAAGTATGACTGGTTTAGATGTGGTGCAGGGTCTCACTGTGAATATTCAGAATTTAACTCGTATCCAGATACCAGTCCTCACAAAAACAGCCTGGCTTTATGAGAAAACATGTAGGCAGGTTCATTTTGGTTTTGGGTATATGAGTTCTAAACTTAGAAATTTAAGTAGCTCTTTAAAATCTTCTGTCTTACCCAGCAAAGATTCCAGTGTATAATATATAATAATGTTAAAAACTAAATAAACAGTGACCGTGTGATCGTGAAAACAGTGTGTCTGATACTCCCTTTACCCAGGGTATGGACAGATGAGCAAAAACATAAGGACAATAAATAAATAAAATCATAGGAGGGAGATAAGGGGTTAAGAAAATTGGGTAGATTACAATGTCAGTGGTCAATGAGAGGGAGGGGTAAGGGGTAAGGGGTATGAGAGCTACTAGTTTTTTCTTTTTTCTTTTTATTTCTTCTTCTGGAGTGGCACAAATGTTCTAAAAATGATCATGACAACAAATACACAAGTATGTGATGATTTTGTGAGCCACTGATTGTATACTTTTGATGGAATGTATGGTGCAGGAAGATATCTCAATAAAAATATAAAAAAAAACACTAAACAAATAAAATATCTCTGCATTTGAGGTTTAAAATAAACCTTAGGACTCAGGTCTTTTCTAGGAAATCTTATGCTAAATTTCTTTCTTTTAGAAAGAAAAAGTGTTGTAATTAAAGACATGAAATGTCAGAGGGAAAGTCTACTGAGGCTGACAGTAGGGTTTGGTTCACCAGAGGACTAAGAGCTATGGTCTAAGAACTGTTGGAGGACACAGACTGAATCCACACCCAGTTCACATACAGGGGCTGGGAAGGGCACTGCTAGTTGGCCCAACTGGTTCTTTTCTGACTCTAAAAATTGAAATGTTGACCCCAAACAGCCAGAGGTTCCTGATTAGCATGAAATCTGCTGATGTCATATAGTTACTAACCTTTTACAATCCTTTCTTTCTGATCCGGTTTAGAAGCAAGATGTGGGGAGAGTTTGGAACCAGCCTTAACACTTGCCTTTAGGACCAAAAACCTCTGGAGTCTGCACCAATTCAGAGCCTCACATGTTCACCATCCCCATATAGAGATTTCATTTCCTTTTATTTCTGATTTGACCTAATGCCCCCAGCACCCCACATATAACCTCAAAACAATCAAATAAGTAGTTTGGGATGAAAATCAGAGTAGCAGAAATGCAAGTGGAAATGTTTGTTACTTACTAAGACTCCTTCCCTAATCATTCAAATTTCTCCACAAGTGAAGAAACTGCATCTTGGCAGCTGTAGAAAACAGAGAAGCCTTGCTTTTAATTTCTTTCATGCCATGTTAGCCTCTCACTTTATATATGTGCTGGCAAAGGGGCCAGACTACCAAGGATGAAGCACAACAGAATTTCTAGAAAACTCACATTAAATATTCTGCTTTAGCGTGTCAAAGCACCAAATACCTGTCTTCAAACCCAGCTTTTTTCTTGTCACAAGAGCAGAATTAAGAAAGGGAAATCTTAACAGATTTATATCATCCAAGTATTTATAGTAGAGCATTAAAAATGTGCCCCAGGCCATGCATCAGTCTGGACATCAATGCTACTATGGCTAAAAAAACTGAGCACTGAAATTTCCCAAGCTAAGGATATTTCTTTACACATGGAATGTCAGAGCTTATTACAACCCTGATGAGACCCTGCAGTTGAATCTACAACTATATTATTTTGGAAAAAGCTAAACACCTTTTCATTTAAGGGGAGGGAGAGGCCGGCATTTAAATGAATGCCACATTTCTTCTCTCTAGAATTGGGCTGCAATCTCTGGAATGCATCCCAGGGCCGTGGTTTGGAATGGGTGTCTAACAGGAAATTCTGGGCAGTCTATGCATACATCACATTCCTTTCCCACCCGGAAAGAGTGGTCAACAAACACAACTTTCCTCTGTTCCTATAAAAGAAGGGCGTTGGGGATGGGAGAGGCAGGGAAGCACAGCCTGCATTAAGTTCAAAAACAGATGTGGCCACTGAGAATCCAAACATCCTTTTATGCTAGAAAAGGGACTTAGTCACTAAAAAGTTACCTTTTGAGACAGTCCCTCAGTTCCTACTCTATTTCCCTGTGATAAATTTCCGAGAATATCATTCGAAAGAAAAGGACCTTTGAAGGCTCACTTTCCCAATGCAGCCTGTAACTGGCCGCAGTCCCTCCAGCAGTAAATCAGAGGAGAAGCAAGGGCTGGAGGCTAAGAGCTGGGCAGGAGGAATTCTAATCTCATCCTTCCCTGATGCACAGTTCCAGGATGATGTTCACTACTAGCTCGTAATGATCGGCATTTTTTGAGGGTCTCGTTTATTTGAGGCCTTGACACAAATCGTCTCTGGTCACAGTGTGCAGTGCTGACATGACCACCCTGTTTTCCAATGAGATGTTCGAGATTTTATATATGTATTATATATAATATATAACCATCAAGTGAGGGTTTTGGGGTTCAAACCCAGAGTAGACTGATCACATGGTATCTGGTCTTCCTACCATCCCTTCCTGCTTCTTTCTCCAGCACTTTTCTGGGTTTGGGTTTTATTTCCAAGGAAAAAACTCTGAATATGAGGTCTTGTGCTGCAGCCTTCACTCCAAATGCCACACGTTTGAAAACTCCAAAATGAACCAATAATGCTCATGTCAGTCTAATTAGATGAAGTCAGCCATGCAGGGTTGTCTCACTGTGCTACCAGTCCCTCCAAGACTCAGCACTTCCCCAGATCCTTGCTGAAGGGTTGCACAGGGCAGGTAGAGCTAGACACAAACCCAGGTATGGATGGCTCTAGAATTTAGCTCATAACCATCACTATACAGAGTCTGTTTCTCACATCAAGATCCAGAATAAGTAATGGAACAAAGGAAGGAGGAAGGTAAAGGTTAAAATTTAACAGTAATCAAATAGATGAATGTTTAAAGAATGAGGCCCCATTTTATACCTACTAAACGAACAAAAAAGATAAAATCACATTGTGAATGGGGGTGAGAATTTGATGGTGCAGACTCACTCCCACACTGCTGGTGGTTCTGCAAAAAATTTGAAAGGCAGAGGAGCCATGTGTCAAAGATAATGAAGTATTCATGCAAACAGTGTGTATGTCCAACAGAGTAGAAATGGTTAATTAAATCAGCACACAGCAACTCGAAAGAACATGGTGCAAGTAAGAAAAACAATCATTATGAAGATGTGGGGAAATGTCTATGGCCACTATTAGGGGAAGCATCCCAGACACCACACGCCCCATGTCTGTATAATCCTGTTATGTGTATCAGAGCACACTCAGGAAGGCAGGCTCTGGAGGTAAAGGGACCTTACTCTCTTGTTCACATCTGTGTCCCTAGGACAGAGAAACATGCAGGCACAAAACAGATTTGTCAAAATAGATGCTTATTGAATGAATGTATGGAAGGAAACACAGAACAATGAAAATGACTGATATGTAAAAAAGGAAAAGTTCCTCCTTTTCCGTCAAGAGAGGGCTCAGCTCTAGCAGCACCACTTTCCTGGGAAGCTCTCTTGCCCAAGCAGACCTCCCTCCTCTAAACAACTCTAACTGATACAAATCACATATGGCTAAATCCGCATCTGGGAACGTAGTTCACATCCCCCTGCCACTTTTAGCCAGGATGGCAAGCCCTGTGACTTACAAAATAATTGGTGGGAAGAAAAGATTATGTAAAATGTAAAACACGTTAAAGCTATCTCTAGATGGTAGGATTGGGGTTTATTATTATGATTATGTTTCTTTTTTTAAAAAATATTTTTATTGAGAAGTCTTCACACACATACAGTCTATCCACAGTATACAATCAATGGCTCACAATATCATCACATAGTTGTGAATTCATTACCATGATCACTTTGACAACATTTGCATCACTCCAGAAAAAGAAATAAAAAGAAAAAAGAAAAACTCATATATCCCATATCCCTTATTATTATTATGTTCTCATGCTTTTTGACCATTTCTAAATTTCTATAATATAAATTATGTTTATAATGAGAAAAATCTAGTGAATGTTAAAAATTTTGGTGTCTAACTAATAATATATATGTGGACATTTTCACATATGATTAGATATTCTTCTACAAAGTCATTTTTATTGGTTGTATTATATTCCACCCTATAGATGTGCAGTGTGCCATAACTCTGGACATTTATTAAGTTGTCTGCATTTTAAAAAGTTATAACAAATGTTGCAATATGTTTGCAATAACCAATGTAGGGGACGAAAGTTGTCCATCAATATGGAACTGGTTAGAAAAAATACAATATATCCACAGGATGTAATATAACACAGTTGTTAAAAAGAATGCAGCTCCATATGCACCCATAACAGCTAACATTTATTTTATGTAACATGTGCCAGGCACTATTTTATGCACTTTACATATATGGACTTTATTTCATTCTGACAGTAATCTTATGAAATAGGGGTTATGATCATGCTATTTTATATATGAGGACACTAAGGCCGAGAGGTTAAAAGCTTAAAAAACTTGCCTAAGATCATGCAGCTAGTAAGTAGCAGAATTTGTTCAAACCAGGTGGTCTGCACTCTTAAATTAACACTCTTAAATATAATGTGTTATACTGCCTAGTGAGCACATCCTGAGTTATATGAAATGAGAAAAGCATGCCATCATTAACTACCAAATACAAAATGAAATAAACAAAATAAAGAGTACATACTTGTGAATATTCTCATATATGCAAAAGAGTATCTTTGTAAAGGGTTTTTTAAGAAAACTGGTTTCCCCTTGGAAAGGAAACTGGGTGAATGGAGGACAGGACTGGGAGGGATGGAGAATTATTTGTCACTCCACAGCTTTTTTATCCTTTGAATTTTGTATCATGTATTAAAATAGTTACTCTGTGTCATGTATCATACATAAGTAAAAGTAAAAATGCAAAAAATAACTCTCAGTGAACACTGATATACATAAACTTCACGTACATGTCAGATTGTCCCCTTAGAAGAAATTCCTACAAGTTTCCTTACTGGGCTCAAAGTCTTTGAAAACATGTCAAGCCTCCTGAAACCTATGGACAGCGTGCCCCAGAAGGGCAGTATTGACGTGCGCTCCCGTCTATGGGGTGATCCACCAAAGCTGTGCCAACGTGAGCCCTGATGCGAGCACAGACTTTAACCAACTCTTGCCAGTCTGAAAGGTAGAAATGGTAACTCGTAGCTTTCATTTGCATTTCTTGTCACCCAAGTTCTACAATCTCTTGTACCCTTTTTGGCTACTTCTATGTCTTCTTTAGAAAATGGTGCTTTACTTTTTTTTTTGCTTATTTTTCTTTTCTTTTTTCATTTGTAAGGGTTTCTTTGTTATATGTTAAAGATATAATCCTTTGACTATTCTGTATATTGGAAATATTGGAAATTTTAGGTCATTTACTTCTGTTTATAGTGGTTATGGGCGTGCAGAAGTTTTAAATTTTTAGGTAGTCAAATCTAAGTATCTTTTTTTAATGGTTCCTCTCCACTCCAATATGATACAATATTCACTTATATTTTCTTCTCTTTTTTAGTTTCATGTTTTAAATTAACATTTCATTTGTTGGGGGTTTATTCTATTATGTGGTAGATATATGAAGCTACCCTTTGACCTTGTAAAGGATTAATCAAATATTCTAGTAATATTCTTTGAACAATTCATTCTCATATACCTACTTGGCCATTTCATTCTACCCTATCCCACCCTATCCCACCCCATTTCACTCCACTCCACTCCATCCCATCCCATCCCCTCCCACCTCACCCCACCCCACCCCATGCCATCCCATCCCTTTCTCCTGCGTGTACTAGTAAAACACAGCTTTGCTTCTATGACTTTATTACTTCAATACCTATTAGAATCAGTTCCCCTTTAATATTTTTTTTCAAAAATTTCTTGGCTAGTGTAATCCTTTATACTTTCAGATAAATGTCAAAATCATTTTATCAAGTTATAAAAAACATCATTGGGTTTCAGTTGCATTAGGCTCATAAAATATACATTTACTAATTCTAGTTAATTCTATTTAAAGTAATTAAAATGAAAAGTAAAACAATCCATTTGTTCCATCTTATGCCTAAAAACTGTGCCAAATTAAGAGGGTGGAAGCCAGCACTACTGCTGATGGAATGAATGCCTGCTATGGTGAGCCAGCCACCGTGCTGGGGTCTACACAGCTGACCACAGGTAGGTACTGTTGTCCCATTTTTGTGGCCAAGAATGGAGGCACTGAGACTTTGCCTAAGGGTGCACAGCTACTAAGTGGCGGAAGTGGAATTAGAACCCAGGATGTTAGACTGCAAAGCCTATACCTCACACCTGCCACCCCTTGTAATATCTTTCTCATTCTCTCTGGCCTGTGAATGACCCAAGAGCAGGGGTGGGGGCTTGTTCACTCCTGGCTCCCCACTACCACTGCCTCTAACACTGGGAACTGCAGGTAGCAGGTGCTGAATAATCATCCTTCAGAAAATGAATGCTTTGGTTCTTATTCTTACTCATCTGTGGACAAAAGCCATAATTCAATGATAAAATTCCATTAATAATTGCCGAGTGGTGGGTCACACTTCTTCCTGTGATGTTTAATTAGAATTAGTAAAGCATCAAGCCAGTTTACCCAGAATATTCTGCTACTACCACGCTTTTACAATTAAAATGCAACCATATCTATATTCTGCTCCCTACCCAATCACATCAGAAGCCAGTATGACTGATGGCCAGTCCCAAAACTGAAGAAAGGAATAATCCCTTCAAGTATTGCCTCAATAGTCCTGAATAATCTTCCACAAAGACAGATTTTCCTAGGCTAAAAACAAAACAAGCATGTCTCTCAGTCAGCAAGTCTTCAGTTCCTACCTTAGATTTGCTACTGACCAACTCTGACCACAAAACCTGGATGTTTGGACTCACTGTTAACTGGATTACTCGGCCAGAGAGCTGTCCCACACCTACCTGTCAGGACAACATATCTGTCATGATGGGAACTGACATTCATAAGTCAGATCCACCTGGGCCTTCTCCAAGGACTGCACTGCTCTCTACCTCACAAGATTATCTGATTTTCAGAGCTGGATGGATCTCAGAGGTCATTGAAGTGGGTATTTCTAAGTGAGTGCCTGGGAGGTAAAGAAGTAGGGGTTCCCAAGAGCCCAGGGATGTGGCTGTAACACAGTGACATGAACTCACATGGAAATACCAGGTTCTGCTGCTGCAGGAGGGAACACACCAATTTGGCTGGTGACTATCAGTGATGTTCTTATTTACATTGTTAATGGACACCCATCTATGTCTTGAAATATTAATATATTAATTATTAATTATTATTTATTAGTTCCATAATAAAAAGTTATTTTATAGTGTCCATGGGGTCCATGGTGGGGGCAAGAACAACAAAAAAAATAGTGTTGTTAAGGTGGGCTGGAAACCTGTCATCTTATTGTCCATTATAGCTGTTCTCAGTTCCCTGGCCTGGCATCCGTTAAGGTTTCTTCCAATCTTCCATGGCTCCACTCATTTTGGGTCTTTTAGCTTTTGCGCACTTAACTGTGCGGTGCCTTTCAATTTCTCTTTGTCAACGAGTAGCCTCCTCCTCTGTGACTTTCCCATGGCCTCCCGGACCTCCCCATGGCTACCACAGGCCATCCTTCTGGTATCTTCAGGCAGCAGGGTTGCTGGCACCCAAAGGGCAACAAATTCATTCAACAAATGTGTATTTATGTGTCTATGATGTGCCAGGTATTGTGCTAGATATTGTGGAACAGAGCAGTGAACAGAACAAAAACTATCTGCTCTCATTGAGCTTACATCCCAGTGGGAATAGACAGACCATAAATAAATACTTAAAATAAATGTTATATCAGATGGTGATAAGCACTGTGATTCACAGTAAAGCAGGGAAGAGAGTTAAAGAGTGCTGTGTGTGATTTTAAATAGGATGCTTGAAGACCACACACACTAATAAAGTGACATCTGAGCAAAAGCTTAAAGGAAGAGAGTGGCGAGTCTTTTGGGAGAAGAACGTTCTGGGCAGAGGGAGCCCAGATGTGAGTGCCCTGATGTAGGGGAATTTTTGGTATGTTCAAGAACAGCGAGGGGCCAGTGTGGCTGCAGGAGAGTAATCGAGGGAGAGTGGAAGAGGATGTCAGAAAGGTGGTGAGGGGCCAGGTCAGGGCCTACAGGATGCTGGAAGGACTTGACTTTTTCTCTAAGCCAGATGGGAAGGTCATAGCCACAACAGTTCCATAACAATGGCATGCTTATGCCAGAACTTAAATAAGGCTATTTTGGGTCAAAGGCAGCTCCCCTGCTATTATCCCTTCAGGAACAACCTGGCTTTTGTCTAAGAGAACTGTCACTTCTAAAAGAAAGGTGCTTCCATCTGATGCATCTCCGTTTCTCCTCTCCTTTTCTGTTACCCACCTTCCACGGGCTTCCATACATACTCCACCCCACATTCTTCTGGTATCTCCTCCCCCTTTACCTGTGTGCTAGTACCTGCCTTGTTCCCAGGACCAGATACGTAATTTGCAAGGCCCAGTATAAAATGGAAATGTGGGGGTCCCTTTTTCAAACAGTAAGAACTTCAAGACCGCGACAGTAGAGCATTCAACCAAGTCGGGCGCCCTCGGTGGGGCACAGCTGGCATGCACCTGAGGCTGGCCCTGCTTGTTCTTATTTTGCACAAGAAGGCAGATGAAAGCAAGGCCCTGTGAATGCAGGCTGCACCCCCTCAACAGAACCTAGTAGAGGTGTAGGGTAACAGCTGCCGTTGCTACATTTTACAAAGAGCTCAATGAATCTGGGTGGAAGAGAAAGACAAGATCAGAAACCACTGCTAGGAGGGCTTACTTTTAACTGGGCGAGGAGAACTTCCAGGAGGGGGAAAGCTTGACACCAGAAAGAAGGGTTCAACAGGAATGTTTTCTGAGTGCCTCCTTTGCCCTGGGCACTAAGGGAGAGAGGCATGATAGATGGTTCTGCCAATATTTGGAAAGGTCAGCCAAAGCTTCCCTTGGACAGGGCTTTTCCAGGGGAGGTAGGACTACAGCTGGGCCCAGAAGGATGGAGAGAGGGTAAGGAAGAGCCTTTATATGGGAGAAATGGAAAGTTACAAAGAAACCATATGCTTGTGGGGCAATGAGGAGGTTATGCTGGCCAGTGGCAGAGGATGTACAACCAAGTTAGGATATATAACCAAGTGAAACACAGTGGGGAAGGCCTGAAGGACAGGCCTTTAGCCTGAAAGCAATGGCGGTCGGGCAGGGGGAGCAGTGACTGTTTTGAGGAGGGGAAGGAACAGGATGAGATGTGCTCTCAGAAGACTTATCTGGCAGCGCATAAAGGACAGATGGCCAGCTCAGATCCTCATCCAGGCAGAGGTCATGCCGGTGAGGGCAGGGGGGCAGGAGCCTTCCTACTGTCGGTAGTGGATCTACACAGACAGGCAGACATGAGAGAATGTTTGGATGCACACTTCCAAGCAAGCAACAACAAATAAGAGAACTGCACATCACTGTGACAACGCTCTCTGGCAGGTTGCCCCAAACCACGTGCATCCCGCAGAATCTCTAATTTTAGAAACCAGACTGGAACTTGTCTGCCCAGAATAAACCTGACCCCAAATATTTACTTTTGTCGTTATTTTCCAGTTGTGGAGGCAGGAAGATCAACACGAGCTGCAGGATGCTATACATGCTACCCACCAGAAAAGTTTCTCAGGGTGCCTTTGTGGACACTCTTGCTGACAATTACAATACAAAGGAGTCACAAAGTAAAAGTAAAAACAGTTGGCACTGTGTCATACATCACTATTTTTCAATCTCTCAACTATCAACTCTGGGCTTCATAACCCTTTCAATTTCCATTTCCTTTTTCACATGGATAAACAGGCCTTCTGATCCTGGGCCAGAGACCAAAGGGACAAAAGAGCAAATGGCACAGAGAGAGAAACTTACTTTCATCATACAAATAGAATGCATAATGTTTTTTCTCTCTCTTTAGGCCAAATAATGGACATAGCTTTAATCTGAATCATAATGGGCTCTGTATTCTTACCCAAAGAATTTTAAGATAAAGAAAATCTCACCTTGGACTTGGTTCCAAACTTGGTCCCAGTTTTCAAACACAGGAACTCTTTCCTGTTTTGTTTTGTTTTAACAAGAGAAGGGTAAAATAGAATTTAAGGTTGCAACATGTTCTGGTTCAAACAGACATCTGTGCATATGCACAGATTATTTCCAAACCAATTTTGAAAATTTTATCAAATTGTATGATTGAGCTGTTCCCTTCTTACTATCAGCTTTCTGATAGCCTAAATGAGTGATTTAACAATTTGGATTTGTACTGGTTTAAAAGCGTGTTTTATTTTTTAAAAAACAGAGAAAAGCAACGAACAGTTAGAAGCCTTGTTTGTGTCAGCTAGCTGCCGGTTTACCAGTTCAGATGGAAACATGCATGTTAAAGTGTCGCTATTGACAGCCTGTATCAGCTAGCTGCCGGTTTACCAGTTCAGATGGAAACATGCATGTTAAAGTGTCGCTATTGACAGCCTGCAGTTTCCAACTACACAGTTTGGTGAACTCCCGTGAGAGTGTGAATTTTATAAGAAATGTTTTTAGTTATTTGTTCTTTAACTAGGAATTTTTTAAGATATAGTATCTTTGTGAATGGAAAACTATTAACAAATAATCTCAAGAAACTTCACTAAGTAAAATATATGCATAAACCACATATTTCAAAATAAACATCACACTTTGGGTACAGAACACAGAATAAGAAGCATCATGTGATTCTTCCTACACAGAGTTCTACTCTGCCAAGGAGTTCAGATATTTTAAGAACACAGTTGAACTATCAGTTGGGATGGCAGTTCTCTAGAAGCCTTCCTGATATTTTCAGGGGTCCTCTCTCCAGGTGCCTACTTCAACACCCCCAGAATTGTGCACACCAACCCCAGCTTCTCCTCCTGCTTCCCTGTTGTCAGTCAGCCACCAGGCCCAGGCTCTCCTCCCCATCTGTTCAGCCACCACCTGGGCCCATGCCATCATGCCTCCTTCCCTGGAACCTCCCCTCACCCACTCTTGCCAGAGTGATCTTTTCTGAAATGCATATCTGGTCAGGTCTCTTTCCTGCTTGTCAGCCCTCAGTGGATCCACATGGCATGCACTGGATTGCTGTAATATTACATGAGCTAAGGTAACACAGGATAGTAAAGGGTGCTGAGTTAATTCACCCTTACTGCTCATGGTGGAAACACGGCTCTCGCTTCAGAAATCTCTGTCCTGAATGTTCCTGCCAGGGCTGTGGGATGTGAGCCAGGGCTGGGCTGCTGCAGAGAACGTAGTGCTCACAGAGGAGCACATACCTGGGGCTACACGGGGTGGTGAGTTCCCGGCTGGGGAACAGGTTGGATTCCACGACCCTCATTTGCCAATTACTTGTTTGGAATCTGGAATGCTATTTCCCACAAAAACCGTGTTATAAAGCATGGCAAAGTCTCATGCTAGCTGGTAGGGACAGATTTAACCCATACCTTAACATTTGCAAGGAAAAAGAATAGCAATCAGTTTGGTAAAGATTTAGCTGACACCTAATGTAAGAAAACCTGCTAATTTCTTCAATAAAATAATATTCTGGGGAGGGAAAATACTCCATGGTTCAGAATAGCTGGAATTCAGGGCCTGAAACTTTTCTTTTCTTGGTGTGTGGTCTGGGAATCGAACTCAGGTCTCCTGCATGGCAAGCGAGCATTCTACCACTGAACCAGTCATGCACCCCACAAGGCCTAAATCTTGTCTCAAGATCCACCTTCCCTCTGGGAATGTAACTGGTCGCCACCACCCCTGCTTCAAGGGCCTCAGAAGAAGACCACCGAAGCCTTCAGTTTGAGGACAGCAGTCAGTAGTCAACATCTATAAGGGCTGCTAGATGTGACTTCCCTCAGGGCCCTCGAACCCTGACTCCTCTTCTCGGGCACTTTAGGGGGCTCTGCTCCAAGTAGCAGCCTTCATTCCCTATCTGGGAAAAAGTCCTTGAGCACATCTGAACTCCACAGAGGCAAGGCCCAAGACAAAAAGACCCAGAGTAAAGACACAGCTCCCTGTCCTTGTCCCATGATGACCAGCAGAGAGAGGTATTGACCATCCCTTACAGGGAGTCCACTCTGCTTAGCATAGCGGTAAGGCCTCACAGACCTCAAAAGGTTGTAATAATTCAACATCAGCACAGAAGCTACATAATCTCTCTCTCTGTCTCTCCATTTCTCTCTGTGGTTTTGCAGTGGTTTTCTCATACCAACTATGCGCCAGGTGCTGAGCTAGGCACTGAGAGAATAAAAACAGTTAGATAAGGAAATGTTCTTGTCTTCAGGGAACTCCCAAACTAGTAGGAGGAGACAGAGACACACAACAGCTACCTATAACGCAGGCTCTAGACATGGAGGTATTGAGTGTGACCCGGGTTGACCATGTCTGGGAGAGCAGGCACTGGTCTCTAACTTTTTGGTTCTTTCTTCTGATTATGAAGGAGACACTGCTGAGGGGTCCATGCTGTGACTGTCCACCAAGCACAGCCACAGGTACTACTCCTCAAAGAGAAGCAGCAGGAAGAATCCCAGAGAGCATCCAGTTCCTAACATCTTTTTCCCTAGGTAAGCTTTTTAGCCAATCAGAAGCTAAACTCTGTCATGTGTGTGTATGTGTGTGCATGTGTGAAAAAGGCTCAGTGCTGGCCACCTCCAGAAGATGTGAGAAAAAGAGGATACACTGGATAAGAAAGTCCTAGGACAATTGTTATAGGCATATGTGTGGGAGGACTGTTTCTCTGAGCCTCCTCTCCTTCCGCTTTCTCCTGTTACAAGGGCTCTGTCTTGCTGGGATACACATAGGCCCAAGGGGCCTGATTCAACCCCATGGATGGCACAGAGTGCCCAGGACAGGCTGGCCCGGGCCCATGGGGCTGGGGAAGTACAGAGGGCAGTAGTGTCTCACAGATGTTGGAGGCTCGGGAACAGACCAGAATTGAGATGGGTTATTAGATCATTTTATATCTGAGCAAGTGAACCAGACCAAGACATTTGCCCCATTCCACATAGCAAGTGAAATTCACCCACGCTACATACCCCAGAGTTACTGAAAGTATTGCAGTAATTGGATAAAAGTGGAAGTACAATCTCAAACCTAACAGAAGCTATTCTCCCCTCACAAAAGGTCAATTTTTGAAAAGCCCACTCTTTAGGAGGATGTTTCCAAACTGGCAATACCATTCGCGCCTGGCCCATCACCATCTGCAGGCGCGAGTGAGGGACAGCAGGGCACTCCCACACACCTCCGGCAAGGGCACTTGGTAGGGTCTACTCCAGGTCCCCACCCCCACTCGGTTAAACCCTCAGGGCAGATGCTCCACAGCCCGGGCACATAAAGCTGATCTGAGAGGGAGCAGAGCTAAGAGCAACCAAAACTGCTAATTAAAAGGAGGAGGAGAAAAACCTTCCTTCTTAAGCAGCTCTAGGAGCTCACACCCCTGCTTTCAGTACCAGACAAGTCAGTTCTGGGAAGAGCTGCTTCCCACAGTGTTCATCTCACCAAGACCTGGTGCATGTCAGCGAACATTCGGCTGGAAGGAAGGCCTAGGGATCTTGCCTCTGACAACAGGCCAAGCCAACTCACCCCCAGGAGAGGGCACCCGGGCGTACCCTCAGAGTCCTCAAGTGGAGATCACGAGTCCCTGTGTCTCACCCAGAAATTATTCCTCACTATTTAGAGAAATCCCTTCTGCCCTGTGGTAGACCGAATGCTGTCCCTCCCCAAAGCTATCTACATCCTAATCCCTGGAACCTGCAATTGGTACCTAAGTGGCAAAGGGGACTTGCAGATGTGATTAAGTTAAGGATCTCAACATGAGGAGATTATCCTGGGTTATCCGGGTGGGCCCTACATTTAAGGATCCTTATACTAGGGAGACAAGAAGTTCAGAGTAGGAAGTAGGAAACGTGATGAAGGAAGGAAGAGGCTGGAATAATGCGAGGAAGAGATGAGAAGCCAAGGAATGAGGCGACAAGGAAACAGATTCTTTCCTACAGCCTCCAGAAGGAATCAGTCCTGCAGACACCGTGACGTTAGCCCAGTGAAACTGATTTAGAGCATCTGGTCTCAAGTGCTGAAAAAATGTAAATTTGTGATGTCTTAAGCCACCGAGTTTGTAGTAATTTATTATGACAGCCATAGGAAACTAATACAAGCCCTCCTTAGAGACTGAGAGAAGGAATCACCCCCAGGTCTTCCACAATCCCCCATACTCTTAAATTAGCATCCCTGGCCTCCTGACCACTCACAAGTTCCCCTATCAAACTAACCTGTGGGCATCTTCACCTGTCTCACTCATCGAGGGAGGATGCACCTCAAAGCAAACTTTCTCCTCTGCCTCCCCCATGGCCCAGCCAACCACAGTTCCTGACACCCAGGAGGGGCCCCGGGAGTGGAGGCTGATGGAGAACCTGACATCCTGCAGAAGGGGAGCCCTGTCTCCTCTTTCCCATTCTGTTCCTACTAAGCCTTCCTCAGCTGCAGGTTCCCACCTGCTAACTAACTCTAGTTCTTGAAATTGCAGCCTCTCATCGATTCCCCAACTTCTCCAGGACCTGACTTTGGATCAGAAAATATCTATTCTCACTAAATAATCCCTCCTGGAAATGGCCCCTAACACTTGCCCCACCTATTACCTATTCCAGTTTCCAACTCACACTTCACTTTTAAAATAAAGATTGAAGTGAAAATATATTCAGACTCCGTCCTCCTGTCATGTCGCGTTAATTATCAACAAAGTTGTTTCTCAGAGAAGAAAAAAGCTTAACTTTTGTTGTGGAAACTATTCGAAAATTCCAAGATGAGGAGCCCTTTGAAAATGACAGGGATCCTCTGCTCACAAGATCCTTAAGTGCAGTTTTCCAACTTTAAAATATCAGTGGAATAGCCTTCAAAAAAAGGAACTCTTACGAGGATACCTAATATTAAACACTGAAAACTGAGCAGACCTATTCTCTGTTTGGTGGTGGCAGGAGGAAGCCTGATGCATTTGGCCCATGAGCAATTTTCTGAGCAATATGAAAACCACTGCATTACAAATAACTAGCTTTTATAGTACACATAATGCTTTTAATGATAAATAATCCCACTGCCGCAAAACCTATTAAAATAAAAGGCGCTCCTGTTACTCTCCACAATGTTTCCTATTTCCAGTCATCCCTCTGAAGGGCCTGTTTTTCCCTTTCTAGAGTGGGAGCTTCTTGGGGGCACAAAACAGTGCTTTCTCCATGACTATGACCCAGCTCCCAGCATAAGCTCCCAGCATAAGATCACATGTGGCTCTTAAGATTTGTTGGGTGAATGAATGAAATTGTGTCCAAGCTCCAGGCACTGCCCTTTATTTAGGGCTATATGGGATGGAAACAAAACAAACAAAAACCCCCCAAACAACCTCTATCACAATTAAAGAATACAACTCCTTGGAGTTACTGGAAGGCAATATAAGTTTAGGTCTATTAAGTGGAAGCCTGTGATGTCAGATCAGGAGAATACGTGATGGGAAGACTACTAAGGGAACTTACTGATGTACTAAAAACATAATGTGACTGGAAGGACAGGATGAAAAGTAGAGTCCTCTAGAAACGTGAGCCCTGATGACACTCCTAGGCAGAAGCAGACACATTTATAGGCTGGAAGGCTCCAAGAAATACATCAAATCAAGAAGTCTTGGGAAATACTCCATATGGATCCCTGAAGGCAGTGCGTTAATCCAGGAGCAGGGACATGGAGCTAAGAAAAGACTGAGAACATGGCACAGGAGACCACAAGGACTGCAGCTTGCTTGGAGCAGAGTAGGAAAGCATACAGGTAGGTGGGAGAGGTCAGATAATACAGGGACTTCCAAAGCTGGAAAAAGTCCTGGCTTGATGAGGCAGGCAAGGTAGAGGGGGTTGTAACAAATTAAAATTAGACATTAAAGAATTTCATGATACCAGATGGATTTTTAAAAAATTGTGGTAAAATTCACATAATGTTCACCATTTTAAAGTATATAATTCTGTGTCACTTAGTACATTCACAATGTTGTGTAACCATCACCACCATCGAGTTCCAGAACATTTTCATCACTCCAGCAGGAAACCTTAAACTCTTTAAGCCGTCATTACTACCCCCTCGTCCCGGACCCTGGCAACCACTAAGCTGCTTTCTATCTCTATGTATTTGCTATTCTGGATATTTCATATAAACGCAATCGTACAATATATGGCCTTCTGAGTCCAGCTCCTTTCATTTAGCATAATGTCTTCTAGTTTCATTCATATTGTAGCATATATCAGTACTTCACTTCTTTTTATGGCTGATAATATTCCATCGTACAAATATACCACAATTTATTTATCCATTTGTTACCTGAGAGACACTTGGGTTGTTTCTACCTTTTAGCTATTGTTGTAAGTAGTGCTCCTATGAACAATTATAGACAAGTTTTTGTTTATATCTAGAAGTGGAACTGTGGGGTTATATGGTAATTCTATGCTTAACTTAGTGAGGAATGATAAACTGTTTTCCACGGCAACGTTGGGGGATTTGCCATGGGGATTTTTTTTTCCTTTCTCACATGGGCAGGCTCTGGGAATTGAACCCAGGTCTCTGGCATGGCAGGCGAGAATTCTGCCACTGAGCCACCATTGCACCGCCCTGCCAGCTGGATTTTTGCAGCTGCTTAATACAGGCAGAGAAATATGGAATGACCAGCACAATGTCAGAGTTGATTAGAAGCAGACAGAAGACTGTGACTTCTATCTCCAGGCCCTGAGGCTTGTTCTCTTGTTCAGTGAGTAAGGAGACATGTAGCTGAGCATATCTAGCATGCGTTTAGCACGTCTCTCCTACGTAATACCCCTCTACGTGATTCTTGTCTCCTCCCTGAGGCTTGTTCTCTTGTTCAGTGAGTAAGGAGACATGTAACCCATGAGTATATCTAGCATATGTTTAGCATGTCTCTCCTACGTAATACCCCTCTACGTGATTCTTGTCTCCTCCCTGCCTCTGCTTCCCATCTTCCCTCACTTAGTAGGTTCCTTCCAAATCTCTCTCTATCCCCTACCCTTCCTTACCTTTTAAGGCTAGCTCCATGAAACTTAGTGGAATTCTTCCCTAAGCACATCAACCCACACTGTCCTTCACCTCCCTAATTCCCACTGCGCTGTAGGACGCCTGGCTCATTTAGCTCTTCTTCCAAATTTCTGGTGTCAAATATAAAAGTATTGAATTTCATAGTTTACTCATTCATGTCTTATTCAACACCACATCCTCAGTGCTTAGACACTCAAATTAAAGTTGAATGAATGAAAGAATGATGATTTCATTATGTACGGTTTGTCTCTGGCTGAGGATAGGGACTGCCTGACACTTCTTTGACACCCCTCTGAAAGCTCTAAATAAAAATTTGATGACCGAGTGACACTGTCTACTAAATAGAAGCATTTAATAGTAAAAGTGTATCTAGTACACTGTGGTCTGGCAGTTTCTGTAAGCAAGGCTGCATTTTCAATTAGATGACATCAACCTAATAGTGTTTAAATTTATTCTTCTATATTGGGATAAAATCTAGGACAACTTATCAGCAGATAATTTTCCAAATAATTACAATGAAAGTGTCTAGCACTTTAGAGCAGAAGATGTGCCATAAATATTAAACAGGATATATGAATGCTTTCTTATATTTTAGTTGTATATAAACCAAACTGGAAAATTTACTTTACATAGGTAAAATTATTAATACTGTGCTAAGTTCTGCCTTAAAAGTTACATGTAAATTCTCTGCCATTGGATCCTGAGCTCCTGAGGGAAGGAATGAGTCCTTATCCTACCCCTAGTGAATCCATGCATCCCTATATGGTGACCCAATCTTCCTTCAGGCATAGAACCTGGATATTTAGTGTCTACTGAACGAAGAAGGAATGGACAGAGATGTGAAAGTGTGTACTGCTCACCCTAGGAAATACTCGTTCTTTCACCTACAAAGCAATGGACATCAGCACAGAGTTACTGGGAACATCTCGATACCATGGACACTAAAAATATGTGTGAGTTGGAGAAAAATTATAGTATCTCAGGAGAGTAGAAAGGCAGACCATACAGGTACTATCCAAATTTGAGCAAGGCTTGTCCCTCTCTGGACCTCAGTTTCTTCATCTTTAACATGAAGAGGATGGATAGGTAATCAAAATTCTGATTTGGAATCAGAATCGCATTTCCAGTCTTCAGGGTCTTCCGGATTCTCACTTCTACCTTCAAGAAAGACAATTTTATAAGGAAACCAAAACAATATCCCTTCTCTACCTGCCAGGAAGAAGGAAAAGCAGGGATTTAGGTCCTGTGTCCTGCCATCTACAGATTTTAGTGCAAAATATTCCAGGCAGCCTGGAGGACAGAGAATATGTCCTGTTGAGTATTATATTGATCTTCATTTAGGAGTCATGCAGAGTGGTGGATGAAATAGGTAGACCTTGGCTTTAAAATATTTCCTTTTGTTTAGAATCCTAGCAAGTTTCTATTCTAATGGCTTAACGTCTCTGAGCTTCAGTTTCCTTATCTGTAAAAGGGAAAGTTATCGTGACAGTGTCTAGCACATAGTAGGCATTTAAGAAATAGAAGACATTGTTGAGAATAACTGGGACTGATAGTTGGGGCCATGATGATGATGAAGATAGAATAACGGAAAGAACAAACTAGATTATAAGCTTGTGAGCGTTTCTCACATTGTGTCCAACATGTCCTTGATGTTCAGTGAGTGTTTGCAGAATGGGGGAGTTACTAATTTACCAGGCTCTCAGAAAATCTTTAGAATTCAAGTCTCCTTGTTTACAGTTTTTGACACCCTTTGAAATGATAACTGGATTCCCAATCCATTTCTGCAGTCCATTATTACCGAAGACAGGGCTCATTTCCATGTCCATAACAACACACACACATCTACACACACACTTAGCTGCAGCTAACGTCCTTCCCCTTCCCTCCCATCCCAAACCTATGGCCGTTGTCCCAGGTGGTCAGTTTTTGCATTGGTACCCCTGCAGGCTGGCTAACTGCTAGTTAGTTTGCTGAGCTTTTCCTTTCCCAAAGACTCTTGAGGCAAAGCCAACCAAAGGCTGGGTCTTCCAGAACTCACACCTGATGCCTGGGCCTGCAGCAGGAAGGAAGCGGCCTCCCCTTCTGTAGGAGGAGCTGCTGCATTCTGAATCACTCCCTGCTGAGACAGTCACATCACTTCTGGACCCCACCAAGGGGGCTGTGAAAGGAGACTGCCCACCCACCAAGACACGGTAAATCAGGATGCTTTTAAAGCCACAGTTAAATGTGCTAAACTATAATTAACTGAAGAGTCTTTTCTGAATGACAGTCTTGATATTTTCTAGGCTCATCCACATTATAGTATGTATCAGCACTTCACTCCTTTTATTACTATAGTCTTTTCTTTTTTTGGGTTGCATGGGGCAGGACTCAAACCCAAGTCTCTCACATGGCAGGTGAGCATTCTACCACGGAACCACCCGTGCACCTATTACTATAGTCTTGATGCATATTTTTCATTATTCTTTATTTCCAACGAGCTGAGAAACATGGCCACATTCAAAGGCAGGTTAGCAAGTAAAATCTCAGGAGCAGAAGCTGATTGTATTATATGTATTATTAACTGTATTATACTACGTGGCTATTACTCCGTTAATACTTTACTCATATGACCTCATCTAATCCTCACAACAACCCTAAGAGGTAGTTATAATCCCTATTTTACAGATGAGGCAACTGAAACATAGAGAAGATAAGTAACTTGCTCCAAACCACAGAGCCAGTAGGTGGTAGATCTGGGATTTGAATCCAGATGGTCTAGCTCCAGAACGCATGTCTGAGCCATTCTTCCTAGCATGTGAAGAGAAAGGGAATGTGTGACACATTCTCTTTGTAGTAAATGAATGTTTAATAAGCCTGTGTTCGGAATCCATTAACGTTAATTCACAGGCACCGCCATCCTGAGCTCCCAGCAGTGACAACTCGAGGTGGGACGGGGCGTCGTGGCCCTGTTCCAGGTTACACAGCTCCAGGGAGGCACTCTGTGATGGGGAGGGCCAGCCTTTCTCATCCAGGAGGGGGAGAGAACTTAGGTTACCCGTCCAGGGACTGTTTCTCTCCCTCCTGCTGCCGACTAAAAGAACAACACTACACCGGGAAAAACAGGAAGCCGGTTACCAGATATGTCAGAACAACAGCCCCAATGTTCGGAGCTGCTGGCCAGAAGCACAGTCACCTCGGTGTCCCTGGCCCTCCTGCCTGGCAGGAAATGGCCAGTCCCAGGGCAGGGCTGAACAGGCCACCACAGTCCTGGGTGAATGCTGTGGCCTGTTCCTTCTCCTAACCAGCCACTCAGCTACTTCGACGGGCCCTCTCAGCCCCAGAATCTGGAAGGCAAGGAGCAAGGAAGAGGACCCGTACGTACCACGCACACACAATGCCAGCGCTCATTCATGATGCAGGTTCACACGGGGAAGGTGGAGATTGTAATTTTCATGGCACGAGCAAAGAACGTGAGGCTCAGAGAGCTTGAGTGATCCGCTCAGCCAGGACATCCCCAGGGAAGGACTGGAATGCAGCTTTGTCGGCCTTCACAGCCCTCATTTTGATGTCTTTTTTACCCTGCCATGGTATAAAATTTCTTCATCAGATTTAACCAAAAGGAATTCTTGATTTTTATTTAGCTGACAAAATAAACAGAAACACCCGTGAATTAGTATCAGCTTCTTTAAACAAAAACCCCTTATGTAAAATTTCAAAATTTCGAAAAGGGCAATCAAAATAGTTGCTGCAATCATGACAAAGAGTTAATATCAATATTGGGTAAAGGCTGTATATGAACTGAAAAGAAAAACCCAAGACTATCCCCAATAAAGCAATATAAACAGAAATACCAATCTCTGGCAAACTTGGAAAATTTTCAACCTCACTACTAATCAAAGAAATGCAAAAATAAAATCAAGGCATGTCAGCTATTAAATTGGCAATTAAATTACAGAACTCAATGTTAGTACGAGAACATGTTACTGGTGGGAGTATAAATTGCAACTATCCTTTTGGAAAGTGACTTAGAACTTGTACCAAGAGTCGCAGAAACTTTTGTATACTTCTTTACTCAGTGATTCCATTTCCTGAGCTTATACTAAAGGATTAATTTAAAATATGAAGCCATATGGAGCATGAAAACTTTTCTCTCTGTATTACTTATAAGTGGGATAAGGTGAAAGCAGCTTAAATATCATACAAAGGGGGGAATGACTAATATATGTTAAACCATTAAAAATTATGGCGAGAGAATCTACATAGCAAAATGTGAAAATATTATTAAATATAACAGAAACAAAAGAATTGGAACAAGGATGTAAACGTGATTAATGTGAAATGTGAATAGGTAAACATGTGATTTCACTTATGTAAAAAAAAAAAAAATTACCCATGACACGAGACTAAGAAGGAAATACATCAAAAAGAGAAAAGGGGGTGTTTTGTTAAAAATATTTCATGCAAGCACTTCTAGTAAATGGTATGCATTTACCATATCTTCACTTTCTATTTAGGCAGTTTCTTAACAAAAGAGGAGCATATTTGCAATCCTGTTGCCTGCTGTGATGGACATTTGCCTACTTAGTGGGCAGTACCAGGTGGTGAATTTCCAGAAGTCTGCCTGAAGGGCAGCTCATAGCATCCCTTCTTTCATGCAGTTTCTATGCAGTATTTGTGCTGTGTTTATGTTCTGACCCTACAAAGGTTACTTTAGTTCCATGTTAATGGAACTTGTGGTTTAGCTGCTACACTGAGGTCTGTGAGGGAAGACCACGCAAACCTAACAGAAAACATTTTAAGATTTCCTAAAAGAAAAAGAAAAACTAAGGACGTTTTGTTTGTTTGTCTTAAGACCTCAGGAACAGGGGGCTGCATTGCCATTTGCAATAGTCTATGGCACATTATTTTTTCTTTCTTTTTTTTTTTTACATGGGCAGGCACCGGGAATCGAACCCGGGTCCTCGGGCATGGCAGGCAAGCATTCTTGCCTGCTGAGCCACCGTGGCCCGCCCTATGGCACATTATTAATGCTGTCCAGCAAGACT
Source organism: Myrmecophaga tridactyla (assembly GCA_004026745.1). NCBI lineage: Eukaryota > Metazoa > Chordata > Mammalia > Pilosa > Myrmecophagidae > Myrmecophaga > Myrmecophaga tridactyla. The sequence goes on along the minus strand of PVIY010005327.1, from coordinate 41,303 downwards.
TCTATCTTATCTGTATGTAGGTATGTGCATTTTGCATATTTGCATGCATGCATGCTTTCCTCTTAGCCCTGTACCCCATTTCCAATCCCCTCACGTAGTCCAGGAAAGATTCCTGTCTTATATGTATGTAGGTATGTGGACATTTGCACACATGCATGCTTTCCTCTTAGCCCTACACCCCATTTCCAATCCCCTCACGTAGTCCAGGAAAGATTCCTGTCTTATATGTATGCAGGTATGTGGACATTTGCACACATGCATGCTTTCCTCTTAGCCCTACACCCCATTTCCAATGCCCTTACCCCAAAGGCAACTTTTCTAATGTGCTTAAAGCATATGTTTATGTTGGCATGAGTGCTCACAAAATGTCCATTTGTTCTTTTGTGCACCTATTTTAAATTTAGGGAAATGTTAGTTTGTGTATCTCTTGCTTATTTTTTCCACTAAGCACTATAGTATCCACACTCACTGCCATATGCACAATTCTTAACTGCTATGTAATATACAGGCCATGGCGTGCATCCACTGGGGCATTTAATGCTGCATCCTCTCCCAGACCTGCCACTCCTTCTCTCCTATTTTCCTTCCCCAACTCCTCCACTCACCCTACACATTTATCATGTGTGCGCTGTATGCACGTTGCCTAACAAATCAACAACGTCGAGTGAGTATGACTAAAGTTCTTCAGATCTTTTTATTCTTTTAAGAGAAAATTGCCCGTGACAGTGTAGTTTTCAAGAATATATTTTTCTTGTATGCCAAGAAGCCCCTGTGATAACTTTAATAATTAAGTAGGTATGAATAAAAAAGTATACCCTTAATTTCCTTCATCCTTCATTAGACCTATTTTGAAGCGGCTTCCTTTAAAAGGGCCATAAATGGCCACCTAAGACCCTCAAGGTCAAATTCCAGAGATATCATAAGGCTGCCGCCACTGTTTGAGGACATGATTTTGTAATCTGCTATCTCTGGGGTTGTGCTTTGATCCTAAAATCGACACGGTGGGAGCCATGTATGTCTCAGCAAGTGTGCATACCAAGAAAAGGTGAAAGGAAGCAGTTTTTTTTTTAGCAGGGCAGGGGTGACAGCCCCACTGGGCTCTGTGCCCTGCCTGTGACCCCTACCACAAACACTCTTTATAACTGCAAGTCCTGCACTTTATATTCAACACAGCAGTTTCACACAGACTCCTTCATCTGCACCTCCTAACAGCCACGTGTGGGCCAGGGTGGATATTATCAGGTTTAGGAGGGAAGAGGTTAAGGCTTGGGGTGAAGTGACTTGCTCAGAGTCACAGAGGCAGAAAGAGGTGCGAGTGCTCCCCCAACCTCGGTTGGTGATTACCCCTTCCTCTCCCCCTCTACCATGGGGTGGGCAGCACACCTTCTGTGCATTCTCTGGGTTCTAACACCCAGTGGTTCTCATCCTAGGGATTCTGAGCTCTAGAGATCATATTTCTACCACTTGCTCTTCCTCCCACCAGTCTAGGAGAACTATCCAAGGAGGCACTGGATGAAAAATGGGAGCCCCAAAGGACCAGCTCCCCCCTTCCCTGCAGTCCTTTTTTTTTTTGGACTGGAAAAGATGTTAGGAAATGTATCTGCCAGAGTTCTGGCAGGAAACAGATGGCATTCTCAAATTGGGTAATTCGAGGAGAGTTCAATAAAGGGACTATTTAGAGAGGGTGGGCAGTGAATAGGAGAACCACAGTACAGTGCTCTGGGACCAGTAACTGTGCTGCATTTAACACCTGTAGGCTGAAAGGGGGAAGGGACCTGGAGAATTAATACTTCAGCTCTCCTCTCCTCCTTCCCGCTGAGCTCAGTACTCCTAGAACACAATAGGAGGCTGGGGAGGAAGGGAGCCTATTCGCATAATCCATACACAGTCATATCTGTATGTTATACCTTTGACAAAGAGTCAAGGTTCTCACAATTTACAGGAATCATTGCTCAGAATAAAACCCCTTGCAGCAGGTATAGGTATATAAACACAAATGGTCCTGGAAGTAAAGTTCTGCAATGAAGCCCAGCTGTGGCACAATGAGGAAAGATGGACATGCTCCCTCCCAGGCTCCCAGCTCAGACCAACCAGGCCCCAGCCTTCAATGAACAGGCAGAACACTCTCCCACCCTCCTTATACAGAGAAATAGCTGTGCACTGACCCATGAGCCGCCCAGGCCCAGAAAAATTCTCCAGGACATTAAAAAAATCATGTGGTCTTCCAAGCCTTTTAAAAACAGACTAGAAAATTGGCTGGCTAAAAAAAATACTGAATCATTGCAATCCTTTTTATAGGTATTATCTGAGCTATAAATGCAAAGTGAAAGATGAGAATGTAAATTGATGCTCGCTTTCCTTATATATTCTACAAATCTTGCCTCCTTTGAAAGTAAGGCAGGTTTCCCAATTCTCTGGATAACAAGCTTGTATCAAGAAAACCATGAAATGGAATCTTAAATAGGGAGTGAGATCTTGTTGGTTTGTACAGGTTGGTAAGATGCCCTGATGCATCCCAGAGTGATATGGGCAGAGAACAAAAGGGTGTTTGCAGAGTCCCCTTGGGGGACTGGGGAGAAAGGAGGAAATGCTAAATTTCCCCATCTGGGGGTTTTCTGATATTCTCACAAGCAGTGGGAATAACCCATTTAATAGACTGAGCCCTCGATCTTGGGGTTTGCCCTCATTAAACTTATTCCTGCAAAGGAGAAGTCAGGCCTGCCTATGATTGTGCATAAGAGTCACCCCTAGAGAACCTCTCTCTTTTTGTTGTTGTTCTTTATTTAATCAAGGTGACATAAAAGTTTGAAAGTAAATAGATGGGTTAACATGATTTTAAAAGGTCATAATTTTTTTAAAAGTGAGGAGGCATTGTCTAAAACAATAAGGAAGGAGATGGTAAACATATATATCAATAAGTATATTGGTCTGATAAAAAACAGAATCTTTGTTTTCCAGGGAGATTACTCCGATGGTTAAAAACATTTTATAGCTTCTCACTAAGAACAAACACATATCCAAGAAAACACTGTCATTTAACAGAGGGAAAACCAAATTCTTATTTTGCATGAAGGTACATCTGATAAGAAAACTATTAAGAATTTTATAAAACTATAAAATCTTAGCCAACCTTAACCACAACCAACAAAATTCACTTCCAACAAGACTTCTACAACTTTCTATACCCATCTATTTTGTCCTGCACATTTCTGCTTCTCATTCTGCAACAATTAGTTACTTTATTTTAGAAAAAAGTACTCTCTTTTTCCTTAACAAAAACACTTCTGCATACTTTACATATTTACCAAAAAAGATCTTGAAATCAATCTTCTAGCCAACATCCTGCAAAATACAATTCTTTTTTTTTTGTGTGAAAAATAACATATACACAAAAAAGTAATACATTTCAAAGCACATCACAACAATTAGTTGTAGAACAGATTTCAGTTTGGTATGGGTTACAATTTTCCACCATTTTAGTTTTTTACTTCTGGCTGCTCTCAGATACTGGAGACTAAAAGAATTATCAATATAATGATTCAGCAATCATACTTGTTTGTTAATCCCTACCTTTTCTGTATAATTCCACCACCATCTTTCATTTTTCTCCACTCTTTAGGGCTATTTGGGGTATGCCCATTCTAACTTTTTCATGTTTGAAGGGGCTGTTGGTAATATGTGATGGGGGATGGAACTAGTTGATGTTCTGGATAGGCTGGCCCCTCTGCATTTGAGGATTTATCTGGTCTAGAGAACCTCTTCTGTGGTTCTATGTGGCCCCTCTCTCTAAGCCAACTCAGCAGGTGAACTCACTGCCCTTCCCCTTACATGGGACATGATTCCGGGGATGAGCCAGTCCAACCCGGCATCTTGGGATTGAGAAAGACTTCTTGACCAAAAGGGGGAAAATGAGACAAGATAAAGTTCCAGTGGTTGAGAAATTTCAGAGTTGAGAGGTTATACTGAAGGTTATTCTTATGTATTATATAGATATCTCTTTTTAGTTTGTAGATACATTGGAGAGTCTGGAGGGAAGTACCTGAAACTGTTGCGCTGTTTTCTAGTAGCCCTGATTCTTGAAAATGACTGTATAACTGTATAGTTTTTACAACGTGACCATGGGATTGTGAAACCTTGTGTTTGATGCTCCCTTTATCTTCAGTATTTGGACAAATGAGTAAGGACAAAAATAAATAAACAATGAGGAGGATACAGGGTAAAACAAATTGGGTAGATTGAAATACTTGTGGTCAGTGAGAGGGAGGGATAAGGGATATGGAATGTATGAGTTTTTTCTTTTTTATTTCTTTTTCTGGATTGATGCAAATGTTCTAAAAATGATCATGGTGATGGGTGCACAACTGCGTGACGGTATTGTGAGCTGGTGGCTGTATGCTTTGGGGGGACTGTCCATGTGAAGACATCTCAATAAAAATATTAAAAATAAAAGAAAATAGCAAACCATGAAAAAAGACCACGAGTGATCAATCTTATGCAGAGAGTAGCAATAAAGCTCTAAAACTACAAAATTAAAAATACCAGCAAACACTTGTTCAGCTTCTTAATTTTTATATTCATTAATTCCATCCCTAAATATTTCCTGAGTCTCCATGTTTGGAACCATAGGCAGAACAAAGTTTACTGAGACTCCGTGTCTGGCCTCACAGACACAAGTGGGGGCCCAAATGACAAAGGAACGTGCTCCCACTTTCATCCGTCTCCTGTAGGCAGTGAGGAGGCACTGAGGGCTTCCGAGCAGAAGAGTGATTAAACTGCCTCATGTTTCAGCAACTTTCACTGGAAAGATGTACAGGATGTGGAGGAGGAGACCTAGAGGGAGGAAGCCTAGTTAGGAAGCTGCTGTAATACTGCAGTTACGATACAAAATGAGCAGAGAAACTATATTCTCGGAGTACGGAATGTGGAGAAAAAGTAGCAGAGATGAAGAGCAGGTCTATATGATGCAGCCGGGAGATGTGTCCCGGACCTGCGGGAAGAAAGAGGCCTCTATGGATGTTTCCTCCTTGAAAGGGAGCCTGAGCAGAGAGGTACAGGCTGATACAAGGGCAAGCCATGCAATTCTGAGTGCCTAGGCTTGGACTCTGGTCTCCATAGGTGTTGATTCTTGTGGGCGAGTTGGGTGGGGTCATTCTCTGGCCAGTGGCCCTAAGTCTGTGCGCCAGGGGCCACCGCCTCCCAGTAAGCTAGTTCTCTCCCTGCACATCTCTTCACACTGCAAGATTCTTTCTCAGCTCAGGTGAGATTGGTATACCTGAGTCTTCCCTTGGTGTGGGTTTCTTCTCCTGGGACCTGATGGAGTGCACCACTGCTTCTACTGTGTGCCTGAGGAGGGGCTAAGTGAGGACCTTCTCTCAAAGGGAATTATTGCTAACCAGCAGAAAAAAAGAAGTATACCAAATGTGGCACTGTTCAGCAATCTTTCTTCTCTGCTTCAGATGCAAATGTCATATAATTACGTTCAAAGTTTCAGTAACAGGCAGCCAGGCATGGGGCCATCTTTATTCATTTTAAGGAGATTTATTTTACAGCCCTACAGCTATAGACAGGCAGAAGGAGAAATCCCAAATCCATGAAAACGTGTGACAGGTATCTTGTGAAGAAGGCAGTGCCATCCAGTTATTTTATGCTTAAATTGTTATAGCCCCTGTATGTGTTATTTGAGTAAACTAGTGACCTAGAGGCAGCAGCAGTGGAAGGCTGCTTGTGGACCTAGCACTGGGCAGAAATAACTACACATGGACTTGGCAGGAACTCTGCCCAGCAGTAGCACTCTGACCCATTGTGGCTTTGTTGGGGAAGGCTATAAATGCAAGGCTAAAAATGCAAGGTTTTTACCCCAAGAGCTATGTGCTTGGTTTACTAAGGAATCCATTGCATATCCCAAATTCAGAGGAGTGTGACGGGGTGTGTGAAACATCCTTTGCTAGTCTGTTTGCCTGGATAGCCGTCTTGATAACAAGGGCGTCTATGCCTGCCCCCTAAGGTCCCAGATGCTTTCTCTCTATGTGCATAAAAAAATGCACAAAGAATCTAAAACTGCTATTCAGGAGACAGAGGAACCTCATTCATCAATCCTTCTCAGGGCCCCTTCCCTGGTCACTAAATTTAAGTTTTCATATCCTATGTTGCCAAACAACTCCCCCCAATCTACTCTCCACCGGTAGCCTCACACCTCAGGATTCAGAACTGTTTTGTTGCAGTGGCAGCTGTAATAACAGTAACAAGGAGGCCTTGCAAGTGAGTCACCATTTCAAAGAATGTGCACACACATTCCCTCATCTGTCCTGACAACTGCTCCTCACCTTTCAACAGCTTTCTTTTCGAATGTCAAGGTCTGCCTCAGGAACGTCAGCAATCAAAATAGCTGCCTTTTGCAAGTCCTTTCTTCCATCTTTACATAACACACACACCATCCATTGTGCTTGTGGGTTGGTATGCCACACTTTCAAGGGTTCAGGCTTGTGCTTGTTCTATAAGAACCAAATAATAAACAGCCCACCACCATCTCAGTCTCAAGAACAACTGAGGTTCAGCTTGAACCATTACTACCATGTTGCTCAACTTCAGGGGAGTGGTGCTTCAGCAGGGCACTTCTCATGGATTTCAGTGTAGGTTCAGGTGCAACAGTGCTGCCTCGGAGCATCTCTGAGGCAATGTATGGAGGGGATCTGGGATCCAACAAGCACCTGCCACAGCCATAGGCTTCTGCTGAGGAAAGCAGCCACAAGGTGTCCTGTGGTCAAAGGTGACTGTGAACCACTGGGATGGCAGGTTAAGAGAGATTCCAGACGAGGTGGAAACTGACTGACCCAAGACATTGTCTCTTTTGGAGGGTCTGAATATGAGACACAGCAGTGGCAGCAGAGACAGCAGCTGGAGCCAGAAATACAGACAGGAAAAGAAGCAAGAGGAGGAAGCAAACAGAGCAATGTTCCAGGCCTAGAGGAATCTCTACTGTGGGGGGTCATGGTTGCCCAATTCTGAAGCGATGGGAGGATGGTGGATCCCCAGAGCTTCTGGTGCATCTTGAACAATGAAGTGCCAATGGGCCTGCTGGGAAGTACAAAGAACCTTGGTGAATGGACTGTTTGTTGTTAGGACCCACGTCTGACTTTCCCCACATCCCTGGGGAGCCTCAAAAAATGCCCCTATCCCCTGAGGGAAAATGGGTTTATACTGTTATAAACTGAAAGAGTCTGTGCCAGAATAGAAAGACATTATTACCTATTTAGCAGGCCAGGGAAACTAAGCTTCAAAGAGATTAACTGACTTGCTGATACAGACACTGATGGCTGCTTACCTGTCAAACACTCCCTCCTCTTTTTTTTTAGTAGAACCCTGATTTATTTAAAAATGGCAACTTGCCCAGCGAGAACTTCTCACACAGAGTTCCTTTACAGCGAGGGGGGTCATATGATACAGTTATGTCCATTGAGACTTAGCTGAGAACGTCAAAGAAAGCTTTTGCTTTCATAACATAAAATGACCTTTTCTCCTTCTCTACTTCTTCTCCCTGCCTGGAATACCCAGACATGAGGTCTCAGAATGCAGTATCCATCTTGCAACTACAAGAATGAAGGCCACGTGTCAAGGATAGTGCGGTTAGGAAGCTAAGAGACTGGACCTCTGATGACATGTTGAGACTGTACAAGCCCTGGACTGCTTCCCTCCAGAATTTTTATGTCAGAAAAATAACCATCTACTTATTTAAGCTGTTTTTGGTTGTGTTTTCTGCTTTTTACTGCCAAATGCATTCCTGAATGATATAGCATCTCAAAGTCACCGAGCCACTGGTAAATGGTGGAGCTGGGACTCTAACCAAGGTCTGTACACATTTAAAGTCCATCTCGCTTGTTTTCCTTGGGTGACACTACATTCTGCTCTCAGTGTAAGAGGTCTTCAAATTAAACAAGATGCTGCACTTGACACATGACAGCAAATGCCCAATAAATACCAGCCACTGCTATTACTACTATTATTGGGTCAGGTAGAGTCTAACTTACTCAAAGTGTCTCTGTTTTGATATCTTAGGCCACAAGCTCATATTTAGTCAAAGGGAAACCTAGAAAGAAGTGTCTCTCTTCTGAGGAAGAGAGAGTAAGGAAGGACAAGGTCCTCTGGTCCAACAGGGCTTCTAGGGGCAGAGAAGAATCCATGAGATGGATTCTCATTCCCAGAGCCTGCTGTCCCCTGGGCAGAGCAAACAGACATAGAGGCCAGAGTGGTCTCTGGCATGCTCAGTGGAACTGAGCACTCCCTCCCTCGTTCCTTTGACCTGGACCCAGTTCCCCTTGGAGCACGCAGAGAAACCAAGAGACCCTGCGTGTGAGCAAGTTTAGTTAAGGGCATCGGGCAGCTTGGCAAATACAGATTCCCTTGCCTTACCCAGGCACAGAAGTGTGTTTCCTGAAACAAAGGACATTGCCATTTTTATAAACAGCAAAACGCTGGGAACAACCTATATGTCTAATAATGAAGATCTGTTAAAAAGTTGATGCTCTGTTCACAAAATAGAATGGATATTCTTCAATCACAAAATATGATGTTCTTGAAGGATTTTTAATAGCATGGGAAGATTCTTATGTCATATAGAAATAGCTGGTATATCAAGTTATATACTGTGTATATTTTCTATTATCCTATTATGATATTTATGCATATACAAATGTAAGAGAAACAAAAAAGGCAAGGAAAAAAAATCCTAAAAAGTTAATGATGGTTTTAACACCTTTAAGTTGTGGTATTATGGATTTCTTTTTGTCTTTATATTTTTCTGTATTTGCCAAGATTTATACTTTCTTTTCTATTCTTAAGAAAAATCCCTATATATATATTTAAAACAATGTCACAACTTCTGTCACTGACACACTTTCCCCATTCTGCAAATCCTGACAGGGATACAAGCTAAACACTTTTTTTTTTGCTGGAAATAAAAGCGACCCTGACTTGTTCCAATAAATATTATTCTTAAACTTCAAAGAAGAATTGCTGAGTCTAGTCCTGAAGAACATCCTGAAGAATTCAGGGGTTGTATATTCCCTGAACAGTCCTGAAGAGTTCAGGCATTTGTGCTGGTTTGAAAGGATGTATGTCCCCTAGAAAAGCCATGTTTTAACTAAATCCCATTTCATAAAGGCAGAATAATCCCTATTCAATACTGTATGTTTGAAACTGTAGTCAGATCATTTCCCTGGAGATGTGATTTAATCAAGAGTGGCTGTAAACTGGATTAGGTAATGACATGTCTCCACCCATTTGGGCAAATCTTGATAAGTTTCTGGAGTCCTATAAAAGAGGAAACATTTTGAAGAATGAGAAAGATTCAGAGAGAGCAGAGCAGAACGACATAGCCACAAGAAGCAGAGTTCGCCAGCCAGTGGCCTTTGGAGATGAAGAAGGAAAATGCCTCCTGGGGAGCTTCATGAAACCAGAAGCCAGGAGGGAAAGCTAGCAGATGACGCCGTGTTCGCCATGTGCCCTTCCAGATGAGAGAGAAGCCCTGACAGTGTTCACCATGTGCCTTCTCACTTGAGAGAGAAACTGTGAACTTCATCAGCCTTCTTGAACCAAGGTATTTTCCTCTGGATGCCTTAGATTAGACATTTCTATAGACTTGCTTTAATTGGGACATTTTCTTGGCCTTAGAACTGTAAACTAGCAACTTATTAAATTTTCCTTTTTAAAAGCCATTCCATTTCTGGTATATTGCATTCCGGCAGCTGGCAAACTAGAACGGCATTATATATTTATCCTTCATGTTACATATTCCCTAATCCAGGTTTTATCACCTTCTCCTCCCCATTATTAAGCTCCCCAAACAATCTGAGGAGATACATAACGTCCCCACCACAGTTCCCCCTCTCCTCGTCCACAGTGACGCCCTCCTTTCCACAACGGTGTCCAGGACATGAACGGTCTTCTTTGGCTCTGACAGAGGGACAATTCAAAGATATAGCTCAAAGGCAACACAAACTCTCATTTTCACAAGCAGCAATATATCACTGTAGTTAAAGACCCTAGCCAAGTTATATAACCTCCTGAACCTCAGTGTTCACACTGACAAAATAGGGATGACACAATCTACCTCATAGTGTTCCTACCAGTTATAAGGAATAGAGATTCCTTAAGGTATTTGAAGAAATAACACAGCTAACACTTTTTGAGCATTTACTATGTGTCACTGATAGAAGTTCTTTACATGCATAAACCAGTTAGGTATCATTATTATTCCCATTTTATAGATGCGGAATCTGAGGTCCAGAGAAGTTAAGTAACTCACCCAAAGTTATTTAGAGAGTCAGCAGCAAAACTAAGCATTACATTAAAAAAATCTAACTCCAGAGCCCATTCTTCTAACAACTACACCATACCCTTTGTGCTGGTTTGAAAGGATGTATGCCCCCTAGAAAAGCCATGTTTTAATCTAAATCCCCTTTCATTAAAGCAGAATAATCACTATTCAATACTGTATGTTTGAATCTGTAATTGGATCATCTCCCTGGAGACGTAACCCAATCAAGAGTGGTTGTTAATCTGGATTAGGGGAGATGGGTCTTAACTGGTTTACTGGAGTCCTATAAAAGAGGAAACATTTTGGAGAATGAGAGATTCAGAGAGAGCAGAGAAGAACGACATAGGCAAGAGAAGCAGAGAGCCCAGTAGCCAGTGACTTTTGGATATGAAGAGGGAAAACACCTCCTAGGGAGCTTCAAGAAACAGGAAGCCAGGAGAGAAAGCTAGCAGATGATGCCTTGCTTGCCATGTGCCCTTCCAGCCAAGAGAGAAACTGTGACTGTGTTCGCCATGTGCCTTCCACTTGAGAGAGAAACCCTGAACTTCATCGGCCTTCCTGAACCAAGGTATCTTTCCCTGGATGCCTTAGATTGGACATTTCTATAGACTTGCTTTAATTGGGACATTTTCTTGGCCTTAGAATTGTAAACTAGCAACTTATTAAATTCCCCTTTTTAAAAGCCATTCTGTTTCTGGTATATTGCATTCCAGCAGCTAGCAAGCTAGAACACCCTTAAATACTCTACTGCCAGTGCTTACATAACCTGTGACCAGAATTAGAGGGTCTTTAGGACTCAAGGCCCCTTCTGGGTCCATGTTTCTCTTGGTGCACCTTCAATGTCCTGGCTTCATTTTCTTCTCGAAATTCTTTACCCTCCACCCTTCAGCTTGGGCTTGTCTTTGGCCTGTCTGGCTCAATCTTTTCTCACAGGGCCCACTTGCCTCCAGAGGGCATGTTCAAAGGCTAAGTCTCTCAGCTTTCTGACAGCAACCTCCGGAGAAAGCAACCCAACTAGTTCTGTTTTTGTCTCAGACCACTGGGTGGTCATAGTTCAGGTGATGAATGGCACTTCCTGTGTCTGTTTCTGTGTCTGCCTGTTGGTACAGATCCCTGTGATGGGTGAAAGTGATTCTGTGCTTCAGAACACCACAGGGACTGAGGAAAGGGGAGATTTCCTAAAGGGCAGGGCCTCTGGCTTTGGGATGAACCAGTTATTGAAGGCATGAAGAGTCACTTTACAATCTTAAGAGTGGAATTCTTCAGGGTTGTTGACTGCCTGCCTAAGTGATCTCCATTTCCATGAGTTTAAATATCATCTATGTGCTGGTGGGACTCAAATTTACATCTACAGCCAAGACCACTCCATTGGGTTCTAGCCTGGGGCTGTATTGTCTGCATAGCACCTCTCTCTGGAGGTCCCTCAGACATTTAAAACCAGTCTAAAACAGAAGGGCCCATACAGCCCTTCTGGTATGATTTAGCCCTTGCTTACTGCTACAACTTCATCTCAAGTTAGTTGTTTCCTCACTCATTCACTGGGATCTCATTGACTTTCTGTACGCTCCTTGATAATGTCAGGCATTTTCCTACTGGAGTGCTTGAAGTACTTGTTCACTTAAGCACTTGCTGTTATAACCGCTCTTTTTCACCTTGAATGGTATCTTCCCAATAAGCTTCTCTGTTCACATATCAAACTAGGCCTACCCTGATTTTTCTATCATAATTCCATTTGTTGCTTTTCTAGATCTTACCATGATCGGTAGTTCAATTAATTAATTAATTAGATCACTTGTTTATGTCTGCCTTTCCCAACAAACTGTAGGGTATATGAGGGCAGGAACTCTATCCTGTTCATTGCTGAGAATTGGCACATAGCAGGCTCTCAGTAAATATTTGTTGAATGGTCAAATGGAATGTGGGTCAAGCAGGCAATGAGTAACACATTTAATATAACTGGAATACTTGAAATATGTGTAATATTCTTGGCATGAGGCTGGGCATATACTATGCACTCAATATGGTTAACAGAAGCAGTAGTATTGTTATTGTTAGGTTAAACTATATGAAATTGCCAATATTCGATCTGTCTTGGTCTACAAATAATTTCATATTGTTCAATCTAATATTATTATTATTATTATTTAGACAGGATCTCTGGCTTCAAAACATGCTATCTTTTAACAGCCAGAAAGTGCAAATTTCAATATAGTATTCTTATAGTGGAAGAGAGTCGCTGATGAGGCATTCTTTATTCTCCAGCAAAGACAAAGCAGCTTCCTTCCTTTACTGGGGCCTGGAGTCACATCTTACCTTTTTGAAGAGGTTATGATCTGAGACCCCTCCCATTGGGTTCCCTAAGAGAAGACCCTCTTTGTAGGAGAATCAAGCTGAAGATTCCCACCCTGCTGGTTCTGAAACTACTCTGGACTCATTTCATCAATAAATTTGAATTCTGGCCATCTTTGCCCTCTTCACAGAACACAACTATATGAGACACTTGGAGACGTGTGGCTTAGTACTCAATGATTTTTGTGTAGTCAGGACATATTTTCTCTCCCTGATAAGATGAAAAGTGAATGAATGCTGAAAAACATGTTTTCTCTACAACGGAGCTCTTTCTATAACCTGTGCTCCATAAAGGGTCAAACTTGGGTCTTTGGAATTGCATCTCAGCTAAGTCATCAAACCACAAAAACAACTGCAAATCTGCTCACAGGACAGTGTTCTGGGCCATCTTTTCGTTCTGTTTTTTTTGCCCCTCCTCTCCAAGAGTTTGTGTGCTGACGTTACACAAGTTTTTCTGCATCTCACTCCATTCCTTGACCCCAGCAATCTGAAAATGACCACAGTTCCAGCATTTTGCCCTCACTCTTAATAGAAAGCAGGTGTCCGCCAGACCTGGAAGCTTAGAAAGGAACAGTTAACTTACACGTCACTCCCTCAATGGCTCGTTGCATAGTTTGAGATGACATTTTAAATAAAAAGAAACTTTTTTTCTGGGACAAAGATCAAAACGTAATATTATATCAGATATAATATAATATTAAAACCATTACTAAGAGAGAATTCAAGCAATAACAGATTTTTTTCTAACAAAATAAACTGTTGTCCCATCACAAATTTTTTTTATTTTTTTGGTGCATGAGCTGGGAATTGAATCTGGTCTCCCACATGGCAGGTGAGCATTCCATCACTGAACAACCCCATCACAATTTTAAGATTTCATTTCATTTGGTTTGAGCCCACCCAGGGACGCTTCCTCCCCCACCCAAAAAAAAAAAAAAAAAAAAAAAAAGATTCCATCTCATTGCATTTGGGGGAATGACCAGAATGATAAAAGCATTCCGTGAGAAAGTTTGGACTATTCAGACTCACCTGTTACACGTGCAGTGCTGCTAGATCCCCATATGAGAGAAACTAAGCTTCCTCTCATAACTCTCATCTAACATAAACATAATCAAACACTTTTTCTTAAGGTGAAAGTTCATTAGTTGAAATGTTAAAACTCTGTGAAAAACAACATTACCACACAGCAACAGCTCATGAGCTCAGACACCCTGAATGTGAAATCTGTAATATATCTAACAGTTCACGCCAGACTTTACAAAGACTTGGCCAATAGAGAAAGCAACACTGCAAGAGGAAAGCTTTATTTGTCTGAGAATCACATTTTCCATATGGCTATCTGATCACAGAATGCTGGAACTGGAAGGACCTTACAGATCCTCTATTCTGACTCTTTCAAGTTAAACCTGGAGACTGGACACCCCACTGAGAAGAAGTGATTGGAATAAAAATTAACAGTGAGCTGAGGAGGGCTGGGGCTCACAGCTGGTCTTCCTGCATCTCTAAGTGCCACCTAAGTAACATTTATCTTAAAACATTCATCTTCCTCCCTTGCTCAAAGACAATGTCTCCTACTTATATACTGAATAACACTCAAATCTGATTTTCAAGCCCTTTGTCTCAATTTCTTAACTTTATTTAACATTGTTTTAAACCTATCCAAAGGTTCCTTTCTATACCTGAGATAGCTTCTCCCCTGTTGAAAGTCTCTGTCCTATAGCTACCTAAAATATCTCCTCCTCCATGCAGCCTCCATGGTTACTTCAATCTAATATACCTTTACTTTCCTGAACAACGAACCAGCTTGTCTGTATCTCTATTAGACAGTGTAATCTAGTCTGCACCATATTATTTGTATATTTATTTTACATCTCTCATTAGACTGTAAGTTTCTACAGGGCAAGGATAATGTTTGGTTCCTTTTTTTTTTCAATTCCATGGCCCTTTGCTTAGAGCAGCTCTCAAGAAACTGAGAACAAATGTGTTTATCATACATTTTTCTTGTCTGTTTATAAAAGCAGATTCAAATGAAGGCTCAACTAGCTGCATTTAATTCAATATATGGAATTAAGAGCATATTTTCTTCTCACTTTTTCTCCCCAACATTTTATTATGAAAATTTCAAACTTACAACAAAGTGTGTTTAAGGTGACTTGGATTCTACCATTAACATTTTACTATACTTGCTTTATCACGTCTGTATGCATATTCATTACTCTATTTATCTACTATTTAGATGCACTCCAAAGCAAATTGCAGATATCAGTACACTTCCCCTAAATGATTCTGCATGCCTCTCAACTACAGTTTAATATTTTTTTTGAGGTAAAATTTACATTCAAGAAAATGCCCAAATATTAAGTATACTTTCAGAGGTCTGACAAATACATACATGAGTCAACCAAACCGTTATCTCAGAGGGAAGCAGTGCTGTGATTTTTTTTCCTCCCACTATAGATTAGTTTTGCCTGATCCAGAATTCCATGTAAATGGAATTATATAGCATGCATTCTTTTTATGGAAGGCTTATCTCACTCTGCATGTTTTTTAGTTTCATACATCTTGTTGTTTGAAACTTGTTGCACATGTTCTAGTAATTTTCTCCTTAATATTACTGAATAGTATTCCAGTGTACGACTATACTGCTGTTTATATACTTCCTCTTGAGGGGACACCTAGGTTATACATGTGTCTATTTGTTAACATACATTTCCATTTGACTTGTGTAACATTTAACTTGTGTATTTATCAACGGAATTGCTGGCTTATAGAGGAGGTCTGTGATCAGTTCTATAAGAAATGACAGACCTTTTTCCAAAGTGATTGCACCATTTTACATTCCCACTAACATTGTCTGAGAGTTCCAAATTGCTTGTTGGAAGGTTTTTGATATTGAATTAGATTTCATTTATAGACATAGGACTGTTTAGATTTTGTTTCATCTTGTGTCAGTTTTGATAAGTTGTCTTATTTAATGAATTTGTAGAGTTCAACTAAGTTGTTGATTTTTTTTGCATAAGTTTGCATTAGTTTGTTCATGTTACCCTCCTATTATTCTTTTATTGTCTGTAGGACTGATAACTCCTCTTAATTTCAGTTATTGGTGATCTGTATGCTTCCTTGCTTTGTTTAATCAATTTTATTGATCTTTAAAAAGACCAAACTTTTTAATTTAGGGATTTTCTCTATTATTTGTTGTTTCCTGATTCACCAATTTTTGCTCTTCTCTTTATCATGTCCTCCCTACTACTTACTTTGGATGTTTTTCTTATGGTGAAACTTTTAGTTACTGATTTTAGACCTGTGCTGTCCATCATGATAGCTAATAGACACATGTGAGTATTTAACTTAAAATTAATCTAAATTAAATAAATTAAAAATTCAACCCGAGTAGCTTACAGTTCACATGCTTAATAGCCACATGTGGCTAGTGGCTACCAAAATGGACAGAACAGATAGGAAACATTTCTATTACCACAGAAAGTCCTATTGGATGGCACATTTAAGTTATAAATTTTCCTCTAAGTACTGCTCTGACTGCATCCCACACATTTTGATATCTTCATTATCATTCGGTTCAAAATATTTTCTAATTTCCTCTGTGATGCCTTCTTTGACCCAGATGTTATACAGAAGTGGGTTGTTGAATTTTCAAATGTTTTCCTATGATATCTTTCTGTTATCGATTCTTAATTTAATTCCATTGTGGTCAGATAATATACTCTACACATTTCAAACTTTTCAACTTTATTGAAACTTTGGTCTAACTTGGGAAACATACCATGTACACTCAGAATATGGATTTTGCTGCAGTGAGTGTGTGTAGTATTCTATGAATATCGATTTATTTTAGGGGATTGATAATGTTGGTCAGAGCATCTATGTCTTTACTGATTTTCTGTATTATTGTTCTTTCAGTTGCTGACAGTGGAAAATCTTCAGTTCTGAATGAGGAATTTTTGGTTTCTCCCCTCAATTCTGTGAATTGGTATCCAAGTTGTACATGGCTAATCAATTATTAGTAGCCAGTATGAAATAAAAAACTTTTCACTAAAAGACTTTGCAAAGAAGTTTTTGGTATCTCATTAATACATTGAAGTGTGGTGTATACTTGGGTGTTAATAGTAATGTAGGTTAATGAGGTCCTACAAATAGGGGTTTCCCTGGAAGTTTTCAAGTTCTAACTAAGTCTTTATCTACTTATAGATACATTACTTTTTTTTGGCATGGGCAGGCTCTGGGATTTGAACCCGGGTATCTGGCATGGCAGGTAAGAATTCTGCCACTGAACCATGATCACACTGCCTTATAGAGACATTTTTAAACTTGCGAATCTGAATTAATTTAGGAAAAGGACAATTTGGATTATTAAATGTTCTTTTAAAAGTATGACTGTTATAATAGCAACTAAAAGAATTAAATATCTAGGAATAACTTTAACTACGAATGTAAAGGACATATACATGGAAAACTACAAAACATTGCTGAAGGAAATTAAAGAAGACTTAAATAAATGGAAGGACATACTGTGTTAATGGACTAGAAGACTTATTATTGCTATGACATTAATTGTATCCAAAGCAATTTACAGATTCCGTGCAATCCTTATTAAAATTTCCATAGCCTTCTTTACAAAAATAGAAAAGCCAATCAAATTTATTTGGAAGGGTAAAAGGTCCTGAAAAGTCAAATCATCTTGAAAAAGAAAAACAAAGGTGGAGAACTCACATTTCCTGATTTTAAAACTCATTACAAAGCTACAGTAACTAAAATAACATGGTATTGGCACAAGAACAGACACATGGGCCAATGGAATCAAATTGAAAGTTCAGAAATAAACCTTTTCAACTACGGCCACTTGTTTTTGTTTTTTGTTATGCTCTGAACTGCACATCTTTTATAGTAGAGAAATGCTTTTTTTTCCTAACACAATTTTTGATGGATATATAATGGGGAAAGTGAAAATCTTTATGAAAATTTGCTCCATGAATATCTACAGCTGATCCCACTGCTCTTTCTGCAGAACGATTTTTAATCATTCTGGGGGCCTGAGCACCTGGCTCTCCCCAGTGGTGTCATTTCTGCTGGGAAAACTGGATGTACACATGCAAAGGAATGAAAGTAGACCTCATGTGATATATAAAAATTAAGTCAAAATGGAGCAAAAAGACTTAAATATAAAAAACAAAACTATAAAATATCTAAAACAAAACAGAAAAAACTTTAGAACTTTGTGGTAGGCAATGGTTTCTTAGACTTTATAAGTAAAGCATAAGCAACTAAAGAAAAAATGGATAAATGGGACTACATCAAAATTAAAATATTTTCTTCATCAAAGGACTTTATCATAGAAGAAAAAAAACAACTAAATAGTGGGAGAAAATATTTGGAAACCATGTATCTAATAAGTGTTTAATACTCAGATAAATAGATAAATAAATCTTACAACTCAACAACAAAAAGACAAAATCCCAGTTAAGAAATTGGCAAAAGTCTGGAATAGACACTTCTCCAAAAAAGATATAAAATAACCAATAAGCACATGAAAAGATGCTCAACATCACTAGCCATTAAGGAATGCAAATGAAAACTACAATGAGATACTATCTCAAACTCACTAGAATGGCTACTATTTAAAAAACAGAAAATAACAAGTGTTGGAGAGATGTGGAAAAACAGGAACAATAGTTGATTATTGGTGGGCATGTAAAATGGTACTCATAATCATAATATTGTTTCATCAATTGTAACAAAGGTATCACACTTAAGTAAAACATTAATATTAGGGAAAACTGTGTGTATGGGTGGAGTGTATGGGAACTCTGTACTTTCTGCATGATTTTTCTGTAAACTTACAACTGATTTAATAAAATAAGAAAAAAATCCTTACAGGTCAACAAGATGGAAGTTCCAAATTCCTCTCTTCCCCAAAAACATAAGAAACAAAACAAAACAAAAAAACAAGCAGAAACTATCAGAACCAACTTTCTCAGAACTCTGAAAAACATTCAAAAGTTTACCCCAAACCTTCTGTTATGGTCAAGTAAGCTCCTGTTGAACTGACTCCTAAATTCTATATCTAGTGAGACTGTGCTTCAAGAATGAAGATTTAACAACAACAACAAAAAAAGAATGAAGATAAAATAAATACACATGATCTATATCGACTATGTTAGTCGGAATTTTAGATTCCGTACCGAAAGTTAGTGAGCCATGCAGCAATTTGCACACCAATTCATAGAAACGTAAAAACATGTTCTAAAATTAACAATAATTAAAAATATCACATGGATTGGAGGGAAAAATCAACATGATAACTTGCTTCAGTTTTCCCTTTACTACTGAGAGGTGGGCAGGACTTTACCTGGATGTAATCTGATCTAGGACTGGGAATCATTTACATTCTTCCAGGATCTCCTGCTCCAAACTATCCTGTCTTTTCCCCAAATTATGCCACTAGGAAAATAAAAGAAACAGTTGTATTTATTGCTCTAAATGTCAGAGAAAAAATGCAGCCCTAACCATTGAGAGCCTATCTGCTAAGAGTTGAAAATGAAGGGTAGGCAAACCATTAGGAATGAAGAAAGAAAACAGATAGGCAAAGGTTCCTGAAAGGGACACATTCAAGTTGAAGAATTGACTGCAAAGGTTGAGACTGAGTCAATATTTGCATTAGAAATCTCAACCTGAATTAACACATTTGTTGGATTTGCTAGTTCAGAAATAGTTCCCGAGAGCCCTGAAAGTGTGACCTTCTGCACATCTGGTCCAACTTTTATGAGTTCTCTTACTATTTTCTAAAGCTGCTGTTAAGTGTTAATTTTTGTTCAAAGAAAGATTACCAAACAACCTGTTGAGTAACACAAAGATTCCCTTCAGTCTGTTCTTCGGGCCTTCTTTAAATCTAGAAAGACTGTTTTCCAAACTGTTAACATTCTGAGCTCACTGCCAAACACGGTTATTAACTAGCCTCTGACATCTAAACAACAGCTGTGTTCTGTCCTGCTAAAGGTCAGCCTCACCCAGACAGTGACTCTCCAAAGGTCAGCTGTGTCCTGTGGCAGGAAGTCCACTCCATGGTTGGTGGCACATGGCCGGCACCAAATGGGACAGTTTATGTTTGTCCCTATTGCCTTTCCTCCCTTCTGGCTAATCTTAACTGGTCACAAATGTTCAGTTTGCCTTGCACAGGAAGTGGGGGCCTGTAACTTCATCCTGCATGTTCACTGCTGCTCCGCTCTTACACAGTCTTCCCTGATGTTCAACTTAGAATTGTCGCTTAAAATGGTGATGATGCCAAAGGGCCAGAAAATAAAGCAAAAGCACTTGCTTAGGAACAAGTACAATTTATTAAGCATTGGGCACTGTTCCAGTGCTTTCTTACACTAACTCTGCAATCACAGAAAGATCATCCTTACCATTTACAGGTAGGGAAGTTACAGCTGCTCAGAGAGTTTAAATGAACTGCCCATGGTCATGTGGCTTTTGAGGGTTACCACAACTACATCCAATTCTCTTTGACTCAAGTCCAAGGGTCTGTCTATTCGAGCAACCTTCAAAATTGGTGACAATCTTCAAAATTCCAAGCGGAATTTTTTTTTAACTTGTCATATTAATGGAAGGTAGCGGAAAGTTGATTTAAAAATTTACCCAGAGAGAGGTGCAAGGGTAGTTCAGTGGTAGAATTCTCCCCTGCCATGTGGGAAACCCGGGTTTGATTCCCTGCCCATGCACTCCTCCCAAAAACAAAGCAAAACAAACAAACAAAAACACAAAAAATTCAACAAATGGGTGCTGCAATAATGGGATAATCACATGGAAAAAGGAATGAAATGTGACTCTGAAAAAATTTACCTGGAGAAGCAAATGTACAAGAATACTAATGTCATTAAAAAAATAATATGATGGAGGGATTGCCTTTACAGATATTAAAAAATATGTTATAAGGCTAAATACTTTGTTCATCCTTATAATAAATGTTTGCTATCATTACGTAATATGTTAAAATGTATTATATATATTACCTCACTTAGCTCTTTTTTTGGTAGGGACATTGTGAGGACAATTTTATCCCCATTTTACAGATGAGGGAACTGAGGCACAGAGAATTTAAATAAGTTGCTCAATGACGCAAAGAAAGTATATAGAGTATCTGGAATCTGAGCCAAGACTATTTGACTTCAAAGTTAAGGGTGTTATTGCTGTACTGATATTGATATTAGAAGTCCAGAAGAATCTAAATGTTCATCAATAGGAGACTGATCAGATGAATCAAGGCACATAAGTATAATGAATTTTCTTGAGAATGAGGCAGATCTATAAGTTCTGATAAAAGTTCTATAATGTATATTGACAGAAAAAACAAACTGTAATGTGTAGGTGAGATCTCATTGTTTAATGACTTCATATATAGTCATAAGTATGTATACATTACATGTATATACTGTATAAAGTTCTATATATATATATAGACACCATTAAAAAACTTTTTTTAAATAGAGGGGTTTAGGTGGGGAAAAATCTTCTTAATATACTTTTATACTGTTTCAATCTGTAACAGGCATGCATAACTGCCGTACCAAATACACAAGCATTTTAAAAGTGGAATACTACTTAAAAACAACAAAAATATGTTCTGTCTAAAGGAAAGTGCCTCCATGTATGGAGCTAGTGATTTAGAAAGTATGAGGGGTCCTCCCCAACTAACTGCTCAGTACAACCGATTCCACTATAACCGATTCCACTATAACCTGGTACTGCAAGCCTTGGAAGGAGGACAGTCTGGGCTTTAATACAGACCAGTCTATACAAACAGCTGTGTCTTAGCTTGTGGCTGGCCTGGTGCCTGCACACCTGTGTGTAGGAGTAGACAGGCTCTTCCCTTCACAATCACTTCTTTCAGACAGTGCTGGTCAACAGAGGTCAGCTGTAGAGAAGTGAATGGTTGTTTGAGTATCACTATGGTCTGGGTGGTTGAATTCTAACCAGACTCAGTGAACCCAGACATGGATTAGTCTGGTCTGGGGCAGGCCCTAGACTTAAGATAAAGCACCTGCAGTCAGCAGTGGTGATGTATGAAGGAGAAGGCAATTGGGTGAGGGATGGGGTGGTGGGAGATCTGGTCCATTCTATATTCTCTATATTGATCACTGGATCAGGTCAGCCTGGAACCCTAATAACCAAGCCCCAACGTCACTCTGGAGCAGCGGGGGGAATGGGAGAGTCTGCTGTGCCAACTCTGCTCTCTGGGGCTGGTCTAGAGACACACAGTTGGGTCAGACCAGGCAACTTTCAAATGGTGAAGCGGAATCGTTATTTGATGCCATATTCAGCTGGCTGATGGACTGAGGATAGAATTTCCCTGAAGCTGTCTCTATAGCAAAGTTCAAACCATTTCCTAAATCCATCTATGGAGGGGATTTTGTCCTTTCTTCCTTCCTCTTTCCTCCCTTCCTGTTTTAGGTTAAGCCCCCTCTACCCTGCCCAGCCTTATAACCTTATCTGAAACTTGGTGTAACTGGCAGGAGATAGCCCAGTTACCTGCCATTGGACATGGAGGATATCCTGTGACAAGAAACCTCAAGACAGAGAGCCTAGATCTGATCAAGACTCGGTGTGCTACCATTCCCATAGTGATGGTGCCTGTGGTGGCAAAAGCTTGTTGGATGAAGCAGGCTTCAGTTTTTCCACTGACAGTCAAACATTTAACCTTTGATTTTTAAGTAAAAAATTAAGTTCTCATTTTTATCTGAGAAAATACAATCACAGCTTAAATCAAATTGCCCAGAATACTTTAAACAAAAAACACGATTCAGAGGGAAATGCTTTCAATGCTTTTAGCCTTTTCTTTAACCAAATAATTACCTCACATTGCCATTTCTTATCAATTTAATCCTTCATCTATTAACTTCTTGTTATGGTAGTCTGCTTTTAAATCTTTTATGCCACCAACCCAATTTCCCCTCCCCCTGCATTATCATCACATTAAAAAAAAAAAACGTTCTCTGAAAAGCCAAGGAGTTTAGTTTGATTTTAATTTTTTTCCTGTACGATTTCTTTTCTTGGAGTTACATTTCTTTTGCTTAATCTTCTGTGTACCCGTATTCAAATTCTTCTAAATACCCTACCTGAACGATTGATATGTATAAATCCATTTTCCTAATGGCCAAGCATATCAAATAATCTGCAAATTCCAGACTAGTTGGGCCTACTTTATACATCATTGGGCTTCTCTTAGCTGCTTTTCTATGATGGCTCCCTGCCTCTTGGATTATATTTCTCTCTCCTTTTTGATTTATTTCCTAATTTTTGCTGAAGTACTTATTCTGGTTGCTTCTCAGAAAAGGATATACAGGAAGCAAATTTTTGTGTCCTTGCAGATTTAAATGTCTTTGCTCTATCCTCACACTTGACTGGGTATCCTTATACTTTGGCTGAGTATAAAATTCCTAGACAGAAAATAATGTTCTCCTAGAATCTTGTTGACTTTGATCTACTGTCTTCTAGCTTACACAAATTATGTTAAGAAATCTGATAGTATTCTGATTTTCATTCGTTTGTGACAAATTTTCTCACTTCAAAAACTTACAATTAAAAAAATACATAAATTCACTACTTCTGAAATTTTGAATATTGAGGATAACGTGCCTAGGTATGAGTACTTGTTTCATTCATTGTGCCAGAATCTAGATTGCCATGACCTATGGTTCTGAAAGTTTTCTTGTACTAATTTTGGTTCTGAAAATTTTCTTGTATTAATTCTTAAAATTTTTCTTCTCTATTTTCTGCATTCTTCCTTCCTAGAACTTCTATTAGCCACATACTGACCCTCCTGGATGCCATTCTAAACTTTTATTTATCATTTCTTTTCTATTTTCTATCTCTTCATCTTGTCAATCTATCCTTTGGAAATTCTCCCATTATGTTTTCCAGTCTGTCTATTCATTTTAAAATTGCTTAAGTTAGTTATATTTTTAATTTTTCAAGAGGCTCCTTCCTGTTCTCCAATACGCTGTTCACTTTTTCAAACTTCAGTCACACAGATGGGCAGAGCCCAAGGTCGGGGAGAGGGTTCTTTTAAAGGACGTGTTAGTGCTGGAGTGAAGAGTGTGACAGAAGGACACGGCAGCCCCTACAGTCTTCGTAAGGTCTGGGCCTAGGAGATCCATGCATGCCCTGTAATGTTATACACTTTGGCTTGACAGCAGGAAAATATCTTCTAACATAATAAAGATTTAAACTATATGATGAAAATATACAGCAGGAAAATATCTTCTAACATAATAAAGATTTAAACTGTATGATGAAAAATTTCAAACAGCTTGGTATTCAAAATCATGCCTTATACACATGTGCTCAGCGCGACGGTGTCACAATCATCGTCCTTCCTCTATAGCATCGTGTGGTCCACATCCTACACTACGGAGGCGCATAAATAAATACCAGTTAGAGCCTGGCTGGGGCCCCATCTACTGCCTGCCCCACTCAGTCTCCGAGCCAGCATTCCAATCCCCATACTGCTCGATAGGCAGCAATATAAAATAATTTATTAATCTCATATTTTCTTCATCTGTAAATATTTTTAAAATATTTATCTTAAATGGTTCTGAGGTAAGATTATGGATTTCAATCCCATACAGCTTCTCCAGGCCCTACCCATTCCTGGGGACTCATTCCACAACAGCTGCTTGCCAAGGCAAACGGAAGGCTGCCAAGTGCTGAGGCAGAGCCAAAGTTTTCAGCCTGGCCTGGCTGGCAGCAGCCCTTCTAGTACTCTCCCTACCTCTGGATCTAAAAGGCCCCGGCTTGAGCATCATCTCCAACAAGTTTGGACAACTTGAGGGGCTTTTAATTCTGGTCCCTCCTAAGAGATGAGGTTGATATTTGGCCTAAAAATGGTTCCAGAGCTTCTAGAAGTTCGAGCTTTATGTTGTGACAAACAACAAGCAGTCTATTTAAAACAGTCCCCTTATAAGGAAATATTGCACAACTCAAAGAGGGCAATCTAAGAAGTATTTTAGTGGTTAGCCCACAGGGTCACTCTTGGTAAGTGCGCATGGACTAGCAACTGCCACCCCCAAACAGAAATAAACCACTGAAACCTGCTTTCCAACACCTTTCTAGGGCTCTCCTGAATTTGGAATTTGGAGTGTGGCACCACTACGTCTGAAGCATCAAGGAAGGTTAACCTGGCAATGTGACACAGGAAGGTGATGCTTTGGCAGGGCTACAAGTGCAGTATTTTACAGAAAAGTTCAATAAAACATATGATGAAGACTAATTCAGCTTTGTGTCACTTCAGAATCTGATGCAATTTTACTTTTATCCCAAAATCATTGCCAAGCAGTAAGAAAACACCAGCAATATGGCTAATAGAAAAGAAACTTTTCATATCTCCCATTGATGTTAAGTCTGATAGTGAATGTCGGGAGATGCTTTTTCTGTTTGGGCATAAACTTGGGCCCAAACTCTATGAGGGCTGTAGCTGCTATTGCATCCTTCTATCATACTCTTCACTCCAGCACTAACAAGTCTTTTAATTAAAAGCACCCTCTCCCTGACCTTTGGTTCTGCTCATCTGTTTGGTTGTTATGTAACTGTCACCTTATCAAAGCACTGAAATGCTGAACTGCTCTATGTTTCTTAAATTATGCAAGGCTTGACCTTACTGCTGGGAAACACTGAGCATATTTCAACTGTCTTCAGAGGTCCAGGCAGCATTTTGAAGAGCCATTACCACAATGCTAGTTGTTCGTCCCATCTCCGTTCACGCTACAAGGAGACTGTAACCCTTAGACTGATCGGTGTGTCGCGCAGTGAGTCATCTCTTCAGCGTCTCATTATTTCACCACAGTTTTCATGAACTGATTATATGATAGCTGTAATTTACTGAACACTTACCATGTTCCAAACATGGTCCCAAGTACTTTACATGCATTAATTTGTTATCCTCACAAATTCCTACCTTGTGAGGTAGGAAATGTTTCCATTCTCACCTTTTAGATGGGGAAACAGAGGCAAAGAGGTGTCAGAGGTCATGCAGCTAGACACGGTGGAACTGGCAGACACACCTGGGCAGTGTGCCCCAGAACCCTGCCCTAATCACTACACAAACCACCTCTCTACCTGCCTGGCCCCGGGCTGTGGGACTGGGATTTGGGTTGGGTTTACTCAGATGTCCTGTGTCACAGGCAGTTGGGAGGCCACAGAGGCTAGGCATTCACACGTCAGGAGGTGCTCAGAAACACCTTGACACATGGGATGTTTCCAACACAAACCCCACTACACTTAATATCTTGCTGAAATATGCCTAAACGTACTTTGAAAAATACTTTGGCCCCTGGGCCCCTATTGATGGGGAAGACAGCAGGCTGGGCTCAGGCCGGTTTGAGCCAAGAAGGTACATGGGCTGGAGCACTAAGCTGCTTCTGTTAGCATTTGGGATGTGGGTCTGGCTATGCGGTACCCCAAACCTGCTCCTGCAGTTGGAAAGCATCAGAAAAGCTTTGCAATGTTCATGGGAGCAATATCAGGAAGCTCAGAAAAAGAAAGCAAAACCAAAAATATGATACCAAAGGCAGGGCTTCTCAAAGGGTGATCTGAGGGCTCCCTATATCAAATCGCCTGGGGATTTTTGAAAAAGGCAGATTTTGGGTTTTATCCTAGATCTACTGAAACAGGGCTTTCTCCAGTTGCATCTAGGGGTTTGTATTTCTAGATATCTCCCTAGGTAATTCTGATGTACTCTAAACGCTGATAACCATTGCTTCAGGTCTTCATTTTAAAAGCAATTCTCAATTCAACAAGTAGCATTCAGGCCTGAGTATCAGGGTTCTAGTCTTAGCTATATTAATAGTTGCCGGTTGACTTTGAGGATGACCCTTAGGCTCTCTGAATCTTAGTCTCCTCATTAGTAAGAGAGTGCTAGGTTCTGCTGGCTTTGAATTCTGTGCCTCCTACCTAAGTGCCTGCTGAAACAGAACTGATGTTGTAAGTCCTAAAATGAGTGGTCAGATGAGTGCCTGGAAGGACAAAGATCAATATGGACTTGGAGGGGTCACTCGGCCTTGACCACTGGGAGAATCTGGATGGGAGTGGTCATACCCATAGGGCAGGCATCCTAGTGAGCGGGTAGAGATCCAGATGTGAAGATTGGGGGAAGTGAATTGGTAGGGACATGAGAAGGCACTTCTGAGTAAAAAGAAAGGTTTGGAAAGAAGCATGGGGAGGTAGATGGTGCCAAGTTATAGAAGCCGTCAAAAGCCAGGGAGGGGATGATGGATATGACAGAACTTAAGAAGAGAAGTGACAGAGGAGAGTGGTTTTTGGGGAAGATGACTGCAGCAGCCCATGCAGGATGGGAGGTGTGCGGAGACTTGGGCAGACCTGGGGGCTCAGTTAGGGAGAGACACTTGTGACCCAGAAGACCAGCTTTCTCTAAGATGATGTGGCCTTGTCCTGGCAGGGGGAACAGGAAGAGAATATGTCATTGGGAAAAGCTCTGGGACCCTGGAATCATGGGTAGTTCTTACGGTTTTTTCTGTTCACTTGTTTTTGCTTGCCTGTAGTTTGTTCTTTCTGTAGTGAGCAGATATTGCTTTGTGATAAGAAGAAAACATACAGTTCAGCATTTCCTTTGGAAAACCAGCAAACAAATCTTCACCCCTTGCAGCTCAGCCCTTCTCTCTAGTCTTCTCTTTAGAAACCCCTTTCTCACACTGTATGCCTTCTCATCTGCACCCCATGTCCCTTGCCCCTTTGCTAAGAGGTTTTCTGTGGAGCATTCCTTCTCCTTTAGGCCATTTCCCCTCCCAGCTTCTGGAATGCAAACCTACCTTCGCTCTTCAGCCTTAAGAGGAGGCTTCTCCTGGAGCTCAGGGTCCTTCCTGGTCATGAGAGAAAGGGTAAGCAAACTCCCTGCCATCCTACACTGGACTCTACCAGCTTTCTTCATCAAGCCTTCTCTGAGAAGTCAGCCTTCTTTCCATCCTTGAAGCCAACTGCTTACTACGTGTCCCAAAACGTTCTCCAAAAGAATTCCTGCTACCAGCGTGGGAAATATCCCACTTATGAGGAAGACCCACTGAACTCCCTCAGTATCACAACCCACCAACCTTCCCACCTTATATTCCTCTACTTCCATGGCCACAGAGCAGACTTTTGTGTCGCCCAGCATTTCCATAAAGTGTTAAATTCTGAAACCTACTTTGACAATGAACTTCTGTCCTTTGACTTCATGGATGTTCATATTTCAACTAAATATCCAATCCCTTACATTCTTTCTAATTCCCTTTCCCCAACCATCCTGGATTCTAAGGTTAATCATTTAAATTTCCCATATTAATATCCTAAATTCTCTCATCTGAAGTTCAACTAAGTCTGCTGTGGCATTCCTTAACCCTGCAACAATCCTGCTCTCCTCCTAGAGAAAAACTGACTAGCCCTGCTGCTGGGCTCCCTTACAAATGCAGGATTTACAATTTTGGTAAGGTCCCCTGACCAGCACAGCTACCCAGACTCCACCAAATCCCTCTCCTCCTCTCAATTTTATTGTAGAATTTAGTCATTTTCCCCAAGGCTTGTGCTCCACTCCTATTTCTCTAATCTTGGCAAACGTCTTACCTCTGATTTTACCAAGAAACTGGAAGCCCTCAATCATGAAACTCTCAATTTCCCTTCTCTCTAGTTCTGAACTTCTCCATATCTCCAAACATATCTTCCTTCTGGGAAGAAGTATCTGCCCATTCAAGGCTGACTTCTGTGTCTAAATACAGGCCCTACTGCCTTAAGGGCTTTATTCAACTAATTTTTTTTTTTCCCTGTAGCTTCAAGCTTGCCATCTTCCCTGGCTTTTCCCCATCAGGCAACAAAAATGTTCTGACATTCCCCTCTTTTATCACCCTCTCGTCTTCTCCCTACTGCCAAGCTCTTTAGAAAGTTTTACTATTTTTATAGAAATGATGCATGCTCATGTAAATATTTTAAAAGAAGAGCAAAACAAAACAGTTATTGTGACCCAACATCCAACCGCTCATAGATAATGCTTTGGCGACCATGATTCCAAATTATTCTCTATGTACACATTTGCAAAAAGAGAAATATGTATGCAATTTAACATAGGAGAGGCTATATTGTACATACTTTTCTGTGACTGATTTTTTAATCAACAATAAGTCCCTAGCACTTTTCCATGTCAAAAGCCTATGTTTATAATTATAAGGTATTTTAGTGAATTTATTTAGTGAATGTAAATAATATAATTACTTCCTGTCCTCTATTTATTTCCAATTTCTTTTTGCTGTTATAGATAATGCTGTGCTAAATAATTCTGCATTTGTGAAATCATTTAATTAAGGTAAATTCCTTAAAAAGAGGGGTTGAATAAAATACATGCACATTTTATGTTTGAGGTACATTGCCAGTCTTCCAGAAAGGTTGTACTACTTTAAAATCCTATAATGATGGCCATTTCCCTAAACCCTTAAGAATCCCAAGCTAATGTTTAAAAATTTTACCTAATATTAAGAATGAAAAAGAGGACATTATTACAGATCATACAGATATTAAAAAGACAAGAGGATATTTTTAACAACGTTCACACATTGTTTTAAAAATGGAGATGAAATAAGAACCCTGCCAAAAATGATACAAGAATAGAATATATGAATAGTTTTATTATTTATCAAATAAATTAAATCTATATTAAATACCTTCCCACAAAGAAACTTCAGGCACCAATGGGCTTCACCAACGTATTCTACTAAATATTTATAAAATATGTAATGCCAACCTTGCATAAATTCTTTCAGAGACTAAAACAAGAGAAAAGGTTTGTCAATTGTTTTTTGAGGCCAGCATAACCTTGATACCAAAATTTCACAAGGAAATAAAAAGTAAGGCAAATCACAGGCCAATCTCTTTTGAACATGATGATAAAGTCGCAGCCACTACTAATACCATGGTGGTTTGTTGCCTACATTTGTAACAGAGGAAAACGCTACATTTTAGTTAGAGGTCAACGAAAAATAAGATGTGATATTTTTCCTACTCAAGTTCAGAGATCTCCCGAATTCTATTCATAGAATTTGGGATCTATGGACTCCAAGTTAAAAATCTCGGCACTAAAGAAACAGAACTGTAGGCAGCCGAGACCACTGGGGAACGAAAGTGAAATCTAAATGGAAATTCCACCAGTTCAAAGCCTTAGTGAGGGCTTCTGTGTAGTAATGCCACAGGTCTCCAAAGACTTTTTACAGCTGGATTTCTTTTAAGATGACGCCTCTCGACTGCATTTCACACATTTCTTTGTTCTCCTTCCGATATTTCACTTTGCCTAATACAAAGGACCTGACTTACATTTCGGTTCCTTTATTCCCAAAATACAGTCTCTTGATAAGTGGGGTAGAATTGGCAAATCAAGCAAACCATCCCTTTGATGGCACCATGCTATTTGTCTACACATCTGTAAACAGAATATTTTAAAACAATACGGACTTTTGTGGCTAGCACTCTACACAAAGACAACTTGGCTCTAGACAAAGCACTCACGACACCCTTTGGAAGGTCAATTGAGAGAAACATAGTAGGACTGGGGGTGCCCTGGCTTCAGCTTGCATACCTGGCACAGCCTGAGCTAGTGATGAGAAGTATTTGAATCCCCTGGAAAACTCGATTACCAAGTATTTTTTATAGCTTCCTAAACACTCTCCTACTGGAGAAGAAGCAACTAAATTCAATAACTGCATTTTGTACCATTTCTTACGAATGCATCTCTATGTAAGGAGGTAATATTTTATATATATTACTACTACTCTATTATAGTCCAGGATTAATATTTTTAATGAAATGTCTAAACAGAGAAGTAGAGGAGATAATATTAGAAACTATATATTGGATTAGCCAGCTCCCAGCTCTATCTAATCTTAATATTTTGCTGTATTTGTCTCAAAAAATAGTTCATAGAAAAACAAAACATTAAAGATAAAACTGAAGCTCCCTGTTTTCCCTTCCCAGATTCTTTCCCTTTCCTCTTCCTCATAAATAACCACTATTATGAATTTGTTCATAATTCCTAAGTATGTTTTTATAGTCTTATTATATATTTATATATCTATATACTAAATACAATTTTTGCATGTTTTCAAACTATACATGTATGGTATCACACTGTATATGATATTATGGAACGTGCTTTTTATTCAAAATTATATTTGTGAGTTTCAACCATGTTGAAAAGATGTGGCTCTAGTTCATCTTTTAATTGTTGTATATTATTTCATTGTTTGAATATGCTTCAACTTCTTTAACTAGAATTTTATTTTTATAAGATCTTCTCTTCTGATTAGATATTAAGCCCACCTCCTTAAATGAGCAAATACCTAAAGAAAATCCAGTGTATTCCAAGAATTGGCTTCCTCATTTCTAGGAGTTCCTAGAAAATGAATACTAAGTTTAAGAGCAAGTATTGTTATGGTGAAGCTTCTAGGTTGACTCATCATCAGGTGGAAACAGCAGTACATTTCACTAGAATAGTTCCATGGTACAGCTAAGCATTTCTCTTGGCTGCAAAACAGCCAAACCTGATTCTCTGGCCCCACCACAGGGTCTAAAAGTCACTAAAATCTTTTGATGAGCCCATTTCTGACTAAAATAGCTTAAGTGGATTCTGTGGTTGCAACTAAGAACTCTGACCAATACAGTGGTATGTGAACATCTTTAAGAGCCACCTTAGAACTCTTTCCTTCGAAAAACACCTTAAAATACCACTTTTACTTAATTAGGCACCTCGTAATAGTGTGAGAGTGATGAGTGAGTCCAATGGTTTCTTCCAGAATTTTAGAGGTAAATGCAACTGGATTCTTGACCTTTACTATACATTTTTAACTTCTCTCATTTCTAGTACTCATCGCACACAATGAATATGAAGAGGATTAAGTGTTAACAGCAAGATCCAAGGAAATAAATAATTTGTTATATAAATAACAGAACACCACAAATGATGAGAAAATGTCATCTATACTCTTGGGCGAACCCTAAATTTATCCTGCTCAATACACTGCCTCGGGCAGAAGTAGAAAGAGGCATTTTTCTTTCAAGATACACATCTCAAAGGAGCTTGTAGGTAGTCTCCAAATATTTCCTAAGGTTCCTTTTAACTCTGGAGTCAGAGAGACTAGATTAATTCTTGGCTCTACCATTTGGTAGGTATATACCCATATAACAGGCAAGTTACTAAACCTCTCTGAGCCTCAGTTTTGTCTCAGCTGTAAAATGGAGATTATAACATCCACACCTTAAGGTTACTGGAGAATGAAATGAGATATGTATGTATAGTATCTGGCATACAGTAATTATAAACTAAAGGGTAGCTTCTTCTGGTGCCCTGCATATCTGTTTCTTCAAGAACTGTGCTTGAGCACCTCAACTATAATAACCAAGTTTCATTCATCTGTGCATCCCAAGCCCCTGGTATGGGTGAATGGCACATTGCTCTAAAAATGTTTATTGGATAAATGAATTAGAGGTGATAATAATAATAATAATAGTGTTTGTTAAATGCTAGAGTATTTTGCTATGTATTATATACATATATATACATAATTTTATTTAATCCTCACAATAACCCTATGAATTATTTATTACTATGAAATTAAGGCTCTGAATGATTAAGTAGCTTGTCAAAGTTCATACAACTCGTAAGTGATGGAGCTAGGGTTCATGCCTTAAACTTTATACTCTTATCTACTGCATTCTGTTCAAGCAGAGCAGGAAAGCATAAAGAGAAGGTGATGCTTGAGCTGAATCTTAGAGGATGACTACGATTCCATCAGGTGTAAGCGAAAAGCGTGTACTGATTCCTCTTCTTGCCCAAGAAGAAGAGGAATCAGTACACGCACAGTAGTGTGAAAAAGCACAGCATATTAGGACTCAGCAAGTAGTTCATTATAGAGTGAAAGGGATCCCTGGCCAGGAGGCTGAAGTTGGTCTGGGGTTAGTCAGTGAAGTGTTACAGGCTGTGACATGCCACATTTTCATCGTGGGGACAATAAGGAACCAGTGGGGAAAGCGTTAAGCTAGCAGTGTGATCAGAGTTGTGCTTTAGAAATTTACACCCAGCAGCCCTCCAGAGGAAGACTGGAATGAGTGATAGCCCAGAAAGGAGGTAGATTGTTAGCCATTTGTCCACTCACTTCCAACTCTGAGACTCTGGCCAGCTCTCCATTGTTTTCTAAGAAATGTCTTGTCAATTTGTTGGTAGCAAAACGGAACTGCGATCACTATATAAAGTGGGTCACACTGCCTGGATGAGGATTTCATTCTCAGGGAAGTTTCACCTGGTTTGCTTACCTGACAGTAGCAGAGTTCAAACCACCATGTCAATGAGCCTGGCTTTTCCCATTTGTTTCAGGCAGTGTAATCAATTGCTTTTTTCCAGCAGACATTTGTGGACAGCCTCAAAAGTGACCCCACACTCTAAAGAGTCCAGGCCCAACTGCCAAGCTGAGACTTCAATACATTTATTTCTGTTCTGGTGATATTTTATTCCTTTATTCTCTTAGATCCCATTGAGATAGTTACAATTTTTATACCACTGTATAACTATGAGAGACTATAATTTAAATTCAAATGCTTATTTATCTTATAGTATGCTTTTGTATTACCTTTCTGCAGGATACTCAAGATTTACAAGAAATTCTCAGCTCCAATTTTAAACACGAAAAAGATGGATACTATACAAAGTTTATTTAGGCAAATTCCCAAAGTAAAAATTGGAGAAAGTCCTAGGTCTTGCCTTTCAGGCAAAATGCAGATCTGCTCTGACACTGTAAAATGTCTTGGTTTTCTCTTTTGCTTGAATCATGACCAATAATTGACTTCTTAAAGAGCACTAGTACTGTACTAAGCTCAACAGTGCTTTACGTCAACACTAAAGGAGAGAAGGGAGTCCAGAAACAGAACCACACATTCTTGGCCAATTGATTTTTTTTTTTACTTAAAAAAAAAAAATTATTTGTTTATTAATTTAAAAAGTTAAGAACAAAAAAAAAACATTAACATATCATTCCGTTCTACATATATAATCAGTAATTCTCAATATCATCACATAGTTGCATAGTCATCATTTCTTAGAACATTTGCATCAGTTCAGAAAAAGAAATAAAAAGACAACAGAAAAAGAAATAAAACGATAACAGGGAAAATAAAAAGAAAAGATTATACATACCATACCCTTACCCCTTGCTTTCATTTATCACTAGCATTTCAAACTAATCAATTGATTTTTAATAAAGGTTCAAAGGCAATACAATGGAAAAAGGTTGCTCAAACAAATATCCATATTCAAACAAATAAACCTTAAACCATACCTTATATTTCATCCAAAAATTAATTCAAAACAGATCACCGACTTAAATATAACTCCTCCCCCCAAATAAGCTTCTAGAAGAAAACACAGGAGAAAATCTTTACAAGTTTGGGTTAGCAAAGATTTCTAAGATGCAATGCCATAAGCATAATCCATAAAAGAAAAAAACTTGATAAACTGGACTTCATCAAAATTAGAAACTTCTGTTCTTCAAAAGACATTGTTAAGGGAATGAAAATACAAACCATAAACTGGGAAAAAATATTTGCAAAACACATATTTGACAAAGGACATACATCCAGAAAATGGAAAGAACCCTCAAAACTCATTAATAAGAAAACAAATAAACCAATTAAAAACAAAAGGAGAGCAATTAGAAAAAGACATTCCACCAAAGAAGATATCTGGATGACAAATAAGCATGTGAAAAGAATCTCAACACCATCAGTCACAAGCAAATACAAATTATGATCATGAGATAAGCACTACTATGCACTAGAATGGCTAAAATAAAAAACTGACAATACAAGTGCTCCCAAGGATGCAGAGCAACTAGAACTGTTGCTGGTGGAAATACAAAATAGTACAGTCCCTTTGGAATACACTGCTGATGGGAATGCAAAATAGTACAGTCCCTTTGGAAAACAGAGTTTGTCAGTTTCTTATAAAGGTAAGCATATACTTTCAAACTATGATATATTCGTACAATTGAATACCACTCAGCAAGAAAAAGGAAAGAACTACTGATACATGCAAGCACTTGGATGAATTTCAAAAGCGTGAAGCTAAGTGAAAGAAGTCAAAGGTCTACAGACTGTATGATTCCATTTATATGACATTCTGGAAAAGGCAAAGTGATAGACAAGAGAACAGATAAGTCGTTGCTGGGGCTGAGTGGGGTTGGGGAAGGATAAATGGAAAGAGGCACAAGGGAATATTTTGGGATGATGGAAATATTTTGACTATGGCAGTGGTTCACAGCTGTACGAGTGTGCCAAAACTCACAGAACTTTGGGTTATACCAAGAGGGTTTTTTACTGAATGAAAATCTATTTCAAAAAAAAACTTTAAAAAAAAAATTATTTCAGGACAGAAGTCAGGTCAATGTAGTGATTGATACAGGGTGATTGTGGAGTAGAAAAATTACTTCTCACCAGTAAGTGCTTATATACTTTGAAGAATTAAGAGCAACTAAAATTTTATGTGTTTGGAACATATTGCTCTAACCCAACCAAAAATGAATATGTTGAGCTTTTCTTTGGAAAGGAGAGAGAAAACATGGCTCTGTCTTAAGTCTTTGGAAGTAAAGTCAGTGTTAGTTTCAGACTTGGACCTAAGTGAGTCAAATACTTAGAACAAATTTATGACACACTAAGCATGAAAGCTGAAACCTGATCAGAATGCAGAGAGAGAGAAAGATTCTATACAATTTAAAGTATAGTATGACTTCTCATTGGAATGCTGATTTCTGTCTGGTACTAAAAGGCTACATTTTTTTCAACCTATGTTGACAAGGTGTTGCAGTTTGTTCTTCAAGACACCTGAACACTGAAAGCTTAGGTTAAAAACTAATCTTGAGGGTGGTGCGACAGTGGCTCAGTGCAGAATTCTTGTCTGCCATGCCGGAGACCTGGGTTTGATTTCTGGTGCTTGCCATGCAAAAAAACCCACAAAAAAACAAAAAACAAAAAAACCCAACTAATCTTGAAAGGTAAGAGAAGCATCAATCAGTAAATATTAAGCCACTTCCCTTCAGTTTTTTTAAGTGCTTTGAGTACTAGGATTTTAAAATATTTTGGAAAATAGCCTAACAGAAATTATAATCACAAAGAAACCTTTCAGTTTTTAACGTGAAGCAGCTACTCAGAATCAAAATGAGCTATTCCTTAGGTGATTACGCAGTCCTCAGCATCCATAAAGAGCGCTTTTCATTAGGCCCTGGTTTCAGAGAGCCGTGCTACCAGCGTTTTCAGTCTTGACCTCGAACACAGAAACATCCACATCCCAACAGTGCTACAAGTACTTCCTAAGCCTTTGCCCCATTATGAGATGTTGTCTCAGAGCCATGAAGGCAAATAGTTGCTTAATTTTATTTTAAATAAAGCACTGAATATACAGCCCAATTTTTTATAAAACAGGAAATTATATATGTTAAGGGATTAAAGTAAAGAATTATTTAAAGAAAGGTTTTTTTTTTAAGATAAGATAGGTCATTTAAAACACTGAAGTTTACTTGCCTGATAAGAACTGGAAAGTAAATTATAAGGTATATATTATACCTTCAACATTACCCAAAAGAATCCTTTCACTTCTTTTTTTAGCAGCTAGATGTTGCTAGCCTTGGCACCATGCAGTACTGTCAGAGCAAGTGAAAAAAAAGATTAAATCTAGAATCGTTTGTGGCAAGGGCATTTCCTGAGCTCTGCCCATTCCTGGCTGGATGAACCCACCGTCATTGCCATGTACTTCTCCCTTCTTTGCTGTCCCACTCGTCCCTATCCCCCAGCCCAAACATCACCAAATAGGAAAAGGCCATTTATCTTAGAATTAAACCTGAAGCTGTGTGGTCCCTTCTCAAAACCCAGCTCTACCATTCCAAATGGGGTTCCTCCCTAGCTTGGGACATCCTAGGGTGAGTTCTGGAGCCCAGAGACCTGCTTCCAGTACAGACAAGACAGAAGCAGACTTTTCCAACCACTGGCCAGCAAACCCTCTCTGATGGCCATGAGTGCTAAATCAATAAATAAGCTCCTTTGTGCCTACCCCAAGAAGACATTTCTATTGTATTAAGTGTATGCTTTTTATTTAATGCTTTTTAATTAAGAAAGATAAGATATGCTGTTAAATAGACTAGCCAAATGAAAGAATATTAGGTTAAAAATATATTTAAATTAGAATACTTATGAACTCACATCTAAATTTTGTTTTTAAGACCAAAGTTTATGAGGTATCCTTTTAAGGTTGGTTAAAAAAACAGTTGTCACTGACTCCTTACTCATCTGGACTTGATTTTACACCAAATTTTAACTACCATTTCTTTTTTTAAAGAGACAATCAAGATTTAAAAGCACTAACTCAGCTTGACTTTTACATCAGTCATTAGCACAATGTTCAAATAAATCTTTAATATGACAACTTTCCAACTCCAGTTTTCCTTAAAATACTTAGTTTTGATATGTCTAAATATTAATCAGGGGACTTTCCTGCTTTCACAAAGATGAAATAGATGCACCTCTCCCTATTCCTCCCACTAAGTACAACTAAAAGCCCTGGACAATATACATAAAACAAACATAAGAAGACTCTGAAAGGTGGAAAGAACAAGGCAGACTGACTAGGGGCCTGATGAATGACACAGTGGTAAATTTCCTTTTTTGCCTCATATATCTCAGACTCAAAACGTAAGAAGCTGGCTACCGGGAAACAGGAACAGATGCAGACAAAAAAAGGCCGGGACGAAAACCTACTCTCTCTGGTCAAAGGACCTGAAAAGGGGCAGGCTAGCAGATAGAAAACTTTCAGACAGTAATCACTCTACTGCAGCCAAATAAAAAAAAAAAAAAAAAAAGAAAAATTTGTGGCTCCACCCACCCTGCCAGCAAGGGCCAAATGGGGAGCCTAGATTTTGACCCTCACCAGAGTGTAAGGAGGTACTCTCCCATCTGTACCGGAGAGGTGTTAGAGAAGGCCAGATAGCAAACAGGGGCTTTCATCCCCAATAACCAGGAGAGAGTCTTTTCCTCCCCTGCAGTGTCAGTGGAGACCACGTGGCCAGCTTGACCTTCCAGCCCCACCCAGCAGGAACAAGGTGCTCCCTTTCCCTCCCTACTATGGTGGTGGTTAGGAAGAGTCAAAACTTTCATCATTGTCCAGCAGTAATGACTGTGGTGTCGGTGGTGAGGAAGTGGGAGCAGAAACGTCTGTCCCTGACCAGCAGTAACAAGGAGGCCCCTCTCCCTTAGGTGTCAGTGGAGGCAGAGTGAGGAACCTGGACGCATCTCCTAGCAGGAATGATATATGCTGTCCCACTTCCCCTACTAGAATGCTTTCAGAGGTAATCAACTAAGACAGAACATTTAAGTAAGATTCAGAATTTCATAGCATAATATGAAAATGTCTAGGTTTCACCTGAAATTCACTAGTTATGTCAAGAACAGGTAGATCTCAAACTAAACGAGAAAAGATAACCAACAGATGCCAACACTGAGAAGACAGAGCTATTAGACTTGTTTGATGGAGATTTTAAAACAGCCATGATAAAAATGACAAAAATCATTCACTAAACAAATATAAACACATTTAAAATAAATGAAAGAGACAGGAAGCCTCAGCAAAGAAGAAAATGAAGACCAAACAAAGATTTAGAACTGAGAAATACAATAATTGAAAAAATACAGTAATTGATATAAAAATTTCAGTGAGTCAGCTGACCAGCAGAATAGAGATGACAGAGGAAAAAATCAGTGAACCTAAAGGTAGAAGAATAGAAATTACCCAATCTGAATAGCAGATAGAAAACAGAAAAATAAATGAACAGACACTACTGATAAACTTCTGGGACTATAATAAAAGATCTAACATTTTGTCATCAATGTCCCAGAAGAGGAGAAAAAGGGCAGAAATGAAAGTATACTCAAATAAATAACAAAAACTTTCCAAATTTGGCAAGAGAAAAAGCCTTACAGATTCAAGAAACTAAGCTAACCCCAAACAGAATAAGCCCAAATAACTCCACACCAAGACACATTAAAATAAACTTTCTGAAAACTAAAGACCAAAAAAAAAAAAAAAAAAAATCACAAAAGCAATCAGAGGAAAATGACACCTTAATCATAGAGGAAAAGCAATTCAAGTAACAGTGGATTTCCATCAGAAGTCATGGAGGCTGGAAGGAAGTGACATCATAATTTCTGGGTGCTGAAAGAAAAGGACAGTCAACTCATAATCCTATATCCAGCAAATTATCCTTCAGGAATGAAGGGGAAATTAAGACATTCACAGATGAAGGAAAACTAAAAAAAAATTGTTGCCATAAGATATATCCTAAAGAACAGCTAAAAGAAGTTCTCTGAACAGAAAGGAGATGAAAAAAGAAGGAACCCAGAAATATTAGGAAGGAAGAAATAACAAGATAAGCAAAAATAAGGGGAGAAACCATAGGATTTCCTTCTCTTAAGGTCTCTCTGTTATGTTTTATGGTAGAAGGGAAAATATAACATTCTATGATGTGGTTCTTAATTTGTGCATAAATGGGTAGAATAAAAGAATATAAAGAGAAGTAAGTTATCTATATTTCACTGGTGAAATAATGATTGTAATAAAGTATATATTATATATATATATATAATGTAATACCTAGAAAAACTACTCTGAAGGCTACACCAAAGAGATAAACTCAAAGACACTATAACCAAATCAAAATTGAATTCTAAAAAATGTTCAAGGAACCCACAGAAAGGCAGGAAAAAGAAACTTGACAAATAAAAAAATCCAGCAAGAACAGAAAACAACAAAATGGAAGATAAGGCACTGTTAAATAATGCACACAGGCCCAAATGAAGCTGCTTACTATGTCAAAACTAAATGTCAACAAGCAGAAGGTACGGGAGAGGGGTGTGGACTCTTTGCGGAAGAAAAGGAAATGTCTTCATATAGGTTATGGTGGTGAAGGCATGTCTATTTACTTAGGTTGGAATGTATGATGTGTGGACAAAAACTGTTTAAAAATGAACAGAGAGAAACAAGTGCTAGAGAAAATATGGAGAAAGAAATGTACCCATTCACTGTCGGTAGGGAAGCTGAGTGGTACAGCCCCTCCAGAGGGCAGTGTGGTGGTTCCACAGAAGGCTAGGGCTGGGGTTGCCATAGGATTCTGCAACCTGGTTGCTTTGAAGAACAGAGTGTAGGGACACGAATGGACATTTGCACACTGGTGTTTATGGCCGCAATGTTCACAATTTACAATGGATGGAGGTGGCCTAAGGGTACCAAGACTGAGAAAAGGAAGGGGGAGCTATGGAATATACATTTGATGGACTACTGAGTGGCTGCAAGAAGGAATGAAGTTGTGAAGTTCATGCATCTAGGTGAATGAACCCTCAAGGAGGGTCCTAACTGTAAACTCTTACAGCAGTCACAAATATTCAGGAGTTGTAACTGTTATTTCAAAATTCTAGATACTGAGCTATTTGAGTATAACCTGGTCATTCCCTGAAACTCTGGATATGTATGTGACACCTGAGACTCTGAGTTAGAACACTGAAGCTATGAAAGTCAGCATTACCCCATGCAGCAACTGTTAAAAAAAAAGAGGAAAAAGTAATCAGACTTCAACTAGAGATATAAATGAAGCTAACTTGGATAGGACTAGGGAAAATCAGAATTTAGGGTAAAGGATGGTATGGTCCAAATTTTTAAACTTCAACTTTTGTGTTGAAACCAAAGGAAAGGATGTTTATTTGGTGCAAAATTTATATTTTGGGTTCTGCATTATCTAACTTAACTTGTATGATCAGTTTATTTGAACGCCATAATTATATGGACTCTTGAATAGGGTGTGAGAGTGTGTTGGTTTGTACAGGTTAGTGTGATGCTGTCACATATCCAGAGTAATTTGGGCAGAGAATAAAAAAGTATTTGCAAAGTATCCTTGGGGGACCGGGAAAAAAGGAGGAAATATTAAGATCCCCATATGGGGAATTCCTGATATTCTCACAAGCAGTGGGGAAAACCAATTCAGTAGGCTATGCCTTCAATCTTGGGGTTCACCCCTATGAAAGGAGAAGCTAAGCCTACTTATAATAAAGAGCTGCTCCCAAAGAACCTCTTCTGTTGCTCAGATATGGCCTTTCTCTCTAAGCCAACTCAGCAGGTAAACTCACTGTCCATCCCGCCATGTGGAACATGACTCCCAGGGATGTAAATCTTCCTAGCAACATGGGACAGAACTCCTGGGATGAGGGGATGAGTAAGGACCCAGCATCAAGGGATTGAGAAAGCCTTCTTGACCAAAAGGGGGAAGAAAGAAATGAGACAAAGTTTCAGTGGCTGAGAGATTTCAGAGTCAAGAGGTTATCCAGACCTTCTCGACCAAAGGGGGAAGAGTGAAATGAGACTAAGTGTCAATGGCTGAGAGATTCCAAACAGAGTCGAGAGGTTATCCTGGAGGTTATTCTTATGCATTAAGTAGATATCACCTTGTTGCTCAAGATGTAGCAGAGAGGCTGGAGGGAACTGTCTGAAAATGTAGAGCTGTGTTCCAGTAGCCATGTTTCTTGA
>PVIY010005326.1:0-95433 GCA_004026745.1 Myrmecophaga tridactyla | reverse complement strand
GGGGGGTGTGAAACTGTATGGGTTGGGGGGCATGTGTAGCCTGGGTATGGAGGTGAGCATCCTCAGCCTTTATGCACTGGTGACCACCTGCAGGGGCAGGGAGGTGGTGGTGAGTCTCAGGAGGGGTGAGGCAAGACTGCTCTTGTATAAGAGAGGTGGGTTAGTCTTGAGCAGGTGTGTGCACATTTGTGGTGGGGGTGTGGGGTGAGTATGCTTGGGGGTTGGGTAGGGGTGCTTGGTGCATGGGGAGGCAGGTGACAGTATTCAGGTGTGTGGGGTGTGGGGTGAGTCGTGGGTCACAGGGCTGCACTGGTGAGGGTAACACATTCAAGGAATATGGCTTGGCTTACTTCCTAATCCCTGTCTCCCTGTCCATGTACTCCTGAGGGCTCTGGTCTTTGTTGGAAAGGCTGCTTGTACCAGTCAGTTGGCTTCCAGTTCTCTGTGTCTCAATTCTTCAGCTTTTGCAACCAGGGCCTCCCTATGTGGTTTAGAAGACTCTCCCGGGTCACTTATACCCTGGAATTACCATCTCAGTCACCTTCTCATCCCTTCTCTAGCTGTTCCTTGGAGCAGGGGGTAAACTCGACCTATCCTATTCTGCCATCTTCCCAGAAATCTGAGTGGTAACTTCTGATTAGATCGTTTCCATGGAGACGTTTCCCCACCTATTCAAGGTGGCAATTCCTTCTGAAACCCTTTAAGAAGGAACCATTTTGGAAACAGCTTTAGAGCCACCAGAACCACCAGAGCCCACCCAGCCAGAGACCTTTGGAGCAGAAGGAAAACACCCTTGGGGAAGCCTTGTGAAATGAGGAGAGAAAGGTAGCAGACATTGCCATGTGCCCTCCTAGCAGAGAGAGAAATCCTGAATTTCACTGGCCCCTTCTTTGGAGTTAAGGTATCATTCCCTCGATGCCTTAATTTTGATATTTTCATGGCCTTAGAACTGTAAACTTGCAACTGAATAAATTCCCTTTTTAAAAAGCCATTCCATTTCTGGCATAACACATTCCTTCAGCTTTCAAACTAAAAAGATATTGGTACCTGAGAATTCTGGTGCTGCTGCAGCTTACAAATACCAAACATGTTGGAGTGGCTTTTTAAATGGAGAAGGGAAGATTCTGAGAGAGTTGTGAGGAACTTGATAGAGGAAGCCTAGAATGCTTTGAAGAGATTCCTGGTAGGAATGTGCACTCTAAAGATGCCTTTGAGAAAGCCTTAGAGAGAAATGATGCATGTGTTATTACAAACTGGAAAGAAGGCAATCCTTGTTTTAAAGTGGCAAAGAATCTAGCAAAATTGACTACTGGTTTTAGATACAGATTTTAAAAGCTATGAACTTGGATATTTAGCAGAAGAGATTTCCAAATTAAATGTGGAAAGTGTAGCCTGGTTTCTTCTTGCAGCTTATGGTGAAATGTGTCAGGAAAGAGATGAGTTGAGAGCTGAATTTTGGGTATAAAGAAACCAGAAGTTAATGTTTTTAAAAACTCTAGGCTTCTGGAAAGGGAGACCACAGGGAATAGTGCCCCACATGAGGATTTAACCAAACATGGAACCAGTCAGCCATTTCAGAAAAAGCCAGTATTGGAGATGGCGTTTCCAGGAAGGATTTGTGGAAACTCCTTTTCTGATGGGCATGATCCAAGCATATGGCACAGAAAACTAACAAGAGTGCTGTGGGATCTGTATAAATGGAACTGCTGTCAGTCTGATCTAAAAGTCGCAGAAAAGGGACAAAGTGAAGGTAAAATGTTTTCAGAGGCAGAACCATGGCGGCTAAGGTCTGAAATTAAGAAAACTTGGGCCAGGAGAATGGAACCACTGAAATACTTGGAGAGGGTGAGTTTTCCCTGAAGGCAAAGGGTAGACCCTCCACCTTGCCTTTCAGGAAGTGTCATGCCCCAGGCTCTGGAGAGTGTGAAGCACATTCCTTGGGGAGATCTTGACTGTCACCTTATTTTTCTGGAGGAGTTGAGCATGTGCTCCAGAGATGGCAGAGAGCCCAGGTGCAGCCCTGTTGCTTGGAGAGGGTGAGCTGAGAAAAAGGTGGTCTCCCCAGTGTCCCCCAGTGTTGCATTCGGGAGAGAGGCAGGCTGCTGCACGGGCCCTTGGAAATCGTAGGACTACTGCTTTCCAAAGTGTGAAGGATGACTCTCGACTTTGAAATCTAATGGAATTTTCCCTGCAGGTTTTAGGAGCTGTATGGGTCTGGTGACCCCTGTGTTCCTTCAAATTCATCCCTATGGAAATGGGAATATATATCCTATGACTGTGCCTCCTTTGTATGTTGGAAACAAATAACTTGCTCTGATTTTACAGGTCCAGAGCCAGAGAAGAATTTTACTGTAGGACAGATCATGCCTGCAGCTGACTTTGATGAGACTGTTTCTGATTTTGTATTATATTTGTATTGTTACCGAAATGGTTTAAGGCTTTCTGATATTGTGATGGGATGAATATATTTTGCAACTGGAAAGAACATGTCCAAAGGGTGGAATGTGCTGCCTTGAATCTGTTGTGAGCCCCAGAAAAGCCATGTTCTTTAATCCTCTTTCAGTATTGCTGGGTGGTATCACTTTATTGTTTCTATGGAGATGTGACCTGCCCAATTGTAGATGATAACTTTTGATTAGATGGCTTCAGTGGAGATGTGTCTCCACCCACTCAAGGTGGAGTTTCCTTCTGGAATCCTTCAAGAGGGAACCATTTTGGAAAAAGCTTTACAGCTACTGGAACCAACTGAGCCCACCCAGTCAGAGACTTTTGAGCAGAAGGAAAACACCCCTGGGGAAGCCTTATGAAATGAGTAGAGAAAGCTGGCATGATATCTTTCCCTTGATACCTTAATTTGGACATTTTCTTGGCCT
The DNA here is from genome assembly GCA_004026745.1 of Myrmecophaga tridactyla. NCBI lineage: Eukaryota > Metazoa > Chordata > Mammalia > Pilosa > Myrmecophagidae > Myrmecophaga > Myrmecophaga tridactyla. Next base: position 92,560 of record PVIY010005326.1, on the reverse strand, counting down.
TCGACTATAAACTTGCAACTGAATAAATTCCCCTTTTTAAAAGTTATTCTGTTTCTGGTATATTGCATTCTGGCAGGTTACAAACTAGTGCACCATTTCATCTGAGTTGTGTAATTTGTTAGCATACAGTTGTTCAGAGTATCCTCTTATGGTCCCTTTTATTCCTGTGAGTTCAGCAATGATATCTCCCCTCTCATTTCCTATTTTATTTATTTTCATCTTCTCTCTTTTTTCTTTGTCAGTCTAGCTAAGAGTTTGTCAATTTTATTGCTTTTCTCAAAAAGCCCACTTTTGGTTTTGTTAATTCTCTTGAAATGTTTTATTCTCAATTTCACCTATTACTTGTTTAATCTTTGTTCTTTCCCCCTGCTTGCTTTGAGACTAGTTTGCTTTCCTTTTTCTAGTTTGTCCAGGAATGCAATTAGATCTTTGATTTTACCTCTTTACTCATATTTATTGTAGGCATTTAGGGCTATAAATTTCCCTCTCAGCACTGCCTTCACCTGTATCACATAAGTTTTGATATGTTGCATTCTCAATTTCATTTGTCTCAAGATATTTACCAATTTCTTTTGCAATTTCTTCTTTGACATACTGTTTATATAAGAGTATGCTGTTTACCTTCCATATATTTGTGAATTTTCCAGTTCTCTGCCTATTATCGATTTCCATCTGCATTCCCTTATAGTCATAGAAAGTGCTTTGTATACTTTCAATCTTTTTAAATATATTAATAATTGTTTTGTGACCCAACATGTGGTCCTTACTGGAGAATGATCTGTGAGCACTTAAGAAGAATGCATTTCCTGCCGTTTTGGAGTGTAATGCATGTATGTCTGTTAGAACTAGTTCATTTATCATATTGTTCAAGTTCTCTGGTTCCTTATTGATCCTCTCTTTCAGTTTCCCAAAGCTGTCAGAATGCAATGTACCAGAAATGGGTAGGCTATTATAGTGGGGATTTATTAACTTACAACTTGTAGTTCTTAGGCTGTGATGCCTGAAATTCAAGGCATCAACAGGGTGACACCTGGACTCTGCGGACAGGCTGCTGGTATCTAGGACTTTTCTGTCACATGAGAATGCACATGGCCTAGTGTCTTCTGGTCCTTCACTCCCAGATTTCATTGCTTTTAGATTCTGGTTTCAGTGACTTCCTCTCTGAGCTTCTGTGGGTCATCTAAGCTTCTTTAGAACATTTCTCAATGAGCGTCTCTTAATTTCATCTCTCACCTTTTCTAAGGTTTCTTTGAGCTCTTTGGACCTTTTCTGTGTGTCCTACATCTGCTTATAAAGGACTCTAGTATGGGTATTAAGACCCACCTTGAACAGGTTGGGTCCCATCTCAATTGAAATAACCTAATCAAAAGGTCCCACCTATAATGGCCTGCACCCACAGAAATGAATTAAAAGAACATGGCATTTTCTGGGTTACATAACAGATTCAAACTGCTACATCCTCTGTTTAGCCATTCTATCTATTGATGAGAATGGAGTATTGAAGCCTTCATATATTTCTATATATTCTCACAATCTGTGTCTTTTGATTGGTAATTTTACTCCATTTGTATTCAATGTTATTACTGTAAAGGCAGTACTTAACCATTTTATTCTTTGCTTTTCATATGCTGTATCTTATTTTTGTTTCTCTTTTTACCCTCTCAGTTATCCTTACTGATAATCTTCATGTCTATAATCTCCTCCAAGCCTCTTTCTCCATCTTTTTCTTTCAGCTTGCAGAATAATTCACTTTAGTATTTTTTTATGCAGAAGGTCTCTTGTCTAACTAGCTCAGTTTTGGTTTATCTTTGAATATTGTAAACTCTCCTTAATCTTTGAAAGACAGTTTTGTCAGATAAAGAATTCTTGGCTGGCAGTTTTGTTTTATTCAGCACCTTAAATATATCGTACTACTTCTCACCTCCATGTTTGCTGATGAGAAATTGGCGCTTAATCTTATTGTAAGTCTCTTGTTTGTGATGAATCACTTTTCCCTTGCTGCTTTCAGTATTTTCTTTTTATCTGTGGCATTTGGCCTTCTGATTAGTTTGTGTCTTGTAGTAAGTCTATAAGGATTTATTCTGTTTGGGGTATGTTGTGCTTCTTAGATGCATGAATGAATGTCTTTCCTTAGAGTTAGGAAATTTCAGCCATTATTTCCCCAAATATTCTATCTCTTTTCCCTTCTCTTTTCCTTCTGGGACATTCATGATGCATATGTTTGCATGCTTTGTGCTGTTATTCAAATTCCTAAGATCTTGCACAATTTTTTCCAGTCTTTTATCTCTCTGTTATTCTGTCTGTGAGATTTTAATTGTCCTCTCTTCTAGGTCATGGATCTTTATCTTCTCTTGCCCAAATCTGCTATTGTATGTTTCTAGTATTTTGTTAATCTCTTCTACTGTTCATTTCATTCCCAGAACTTCTGCTCTGTTTCTTCTCATACTTTCAGTTTCATTCTTTATTTATAATGCATGTAATAAGCATTAACACAAGTTGTCTTAATATTCTTTATCTCTTTAGCCATATTTTCATTCATCTCTTTGAATTAGTTTAGGAGATTTGTTTGAACTTCTTTGATTAGTTGTTCCAAATTCTGACTCCTCCAAATTTTTAATTTGTTCCTTTGGGCCACAATTTCCTGTTTCTTGGTATTGTTTTAATTTTTTGGTGATGTACAGGCATCTGATTATTTTGATGAGTTTACCCTGAAGATCATTTTCTCTCTTTCTTGTTAATTAGCTTTGTTTTAAGGCTCTTCGTTGTCACTTGGTTCCACTTATTCTAAACTTTTACAGTTTTCCATGTTTAGCTGATCAGATTTTGTTAGCTCTTCTTCTTTTGATTCTTGATCTGAATATGGGGTACAATTTTTAAGATTGCACTATTTGTGCAATTGTTTCACCAGAAAAGCTTCCTTTCCTTTGTTCCTTCTCTTGGAAACTTGACCTATTCTGTTTGGTTTTGCTTTTCTTCTATAGTTTTTTTTTTTTCTTCACTACTTTCATTGCCTCCAGGTGCTTTTACTTGGAGGGAAAATTCTAGGAGGATGGTCACCTAAGAGAAGACTTTCCCAAATCAATATTACCCAGCCAACACAAGGCCAGGAATCCACCAAGGGGACATGAACCAGCTCCAAAGAGCCCTTGGGAGAGGGCTACGAAATAAGCCAAAAACTTTTTTTTTGCAGTTACCTGAGGTTGTGCTTTCCTGGCCTGCCCAGCAGATGGGACCCTTACACTAACTTTCCCTACATCTTTAAGGTGATAGTTGGTCTTTATACCTCCACTGGCTCTGCCCTTCTCAGGAGCAGGGTTGAAGCAATGGATTTATAGGCATGGGCTAAAGTTGAGGCTCCGAGTCAGGACCCAGCAACCTGAATTTGCTGATCAAAAACTGTGGTCAGTGGTCAGCCTTCCCCTTCCACTCCTGTTTTTTTTTTTGGTAGATGACTTCCATGTCCCTCTCTATCTGCAGCTGCCAGCCAGGGACCATGCCCAAGGCATCCCTTTTGAGAGTGAAGGATTGGACATCAGCAACCATTGTGCAGTGAGTTACTCACAGTTCTTTTTTGCTGTTTCTCATCCTCTTTGTCCCACTGTTCCCTAGATGCTGTACTGTGCTCCATTGGCTTCTGCAGCCCCAGAACAGTTGTTTCAGACAGTTCCTACATGCCCATCAGATATTTTTGAAGGCAGAGTGAGTCTTGAATTGTCCTACTCAACCATCTTCCCCAGAAGTCCTGCTCACTAATTTGCTTATTATCTCTTTATATATTAAGGGAATTAATTTTCTGACTTTATCAGCAATTCACATTTTAATTAAGAGAGTATCACTTTACAGAGAGGTAAATAAGTGCTTTCTTTTAATAAATTCACATTCTTCAATTTATCAAAGTTGTTGTCTAGGTATCTCTACAGCAGAAAATATATTTCTAAACATCTTGCTCACATTTAAAAATGCAGATATCAGGTATGTGGGATTGAGCAGATGATGTTCAAATGCTAATCCTTGTCTTTTATTGAGGACATACTTGTTGTGAACAGAACATCAGGAGAATTTATTGTATATGAGTTATGTCAAGCCACAAAGAAAAACACCTAACTGTAATCACAGAGGTGTCCGTGAATTTGTCCTCACAGATCATAGAGATTTTTTGGATTTTTGTCTAAGAAATGTAGATCTTTGGGGCAAAATATTTTGCCCATGTGTCTCTACTTATCTGTTTCCCTTTATTAAGTTTTAGCCTCTACTTGACTTTCATCTCATAAAAAAGTTTAAATAAATAGCTTGGAAATCAACCTCCTCAATTTTAAACACTCAAATAATTTCTTTCCATTTAAGACTCCTCAACCTATGCGCATTCTGTTATCTCCTCTCTTTTTTTGCACCTTTATGGATTGCCTTAAAAATTTCTCTCTCAACTAATATATCACTTTATTACATTAGTTTCTATTTCTGGGTGCCTGTAGTAAAGCAATACATGATAGATATCACGCCTTATTAATTTTTTCCAGAAGCAAGACCATGGCTGACAAAAAGAGATGTTCAATAAATGTTAAATGAATGAATGAATGAATGAATAAATAAATAAATAGGAGTGAATACTTATTTGCTAATTATTCCCTATTAAAAGAATGTGTGTGGCAAAGTTGATTTGTTATTCTTTATAGAAAGATCTGTTCTAATACCCAAATGTTAACACAGGAAAAGCTATTTTTCATTTCGTTTATCTAATGTGATAAATTTGTTCTCTTCTAAAACTTTAAAGGCAGTGCTCTTTTCATGGACAGGGTTCCCTTCAGACCAATGTATAGCAACATTTTTATCACTGGTCCCAGTAATTTCTTTCTTCTATAAGGAAAAAACAATGACCTTAATGAGGTGTATATATCTTAATACCCTGACTTACAGTTACTTTTCTATATTTGCTCACACAGCATGGAGAGAAAAGGAGGATTGTGCAATCAATGACCCCTTGGAATCTTTCAGCTTAGCCTGGAAAAGAGCTAGCTAGAATGGGGCATTTCCTCCAGCCAACAGGACTCAACAGCATGTGGTCTTCAGGTGCTTTTGTAGGAAACAGGCCATTTAGATAGCAAATTTTCAAAGCTAAAATTATTCTGTATAAAGTATTTTATATAATTTTATTGAAATTTAATTGCACAAAGGAGATGAATTTTCAGAACCAATTTTTCAGAATAAATAACCCATGAGAGCAACTTGCAAACCAAGAAATAGAACACTGAACACCCCATCAACACAACTCACTCTTTCTCAGTAACTAGCCTCCTTTTCAAAATTACACACTACCTGACTTCTAACTACAGAATATCTTGGACTTTTGGTTATTCCTGTTTCTGAGTAAACTGTTCAAGGTTTTGTGTGTTTGTTTGTTTTTTTATTGGGTTTCTCATATCTTCTTTATTGATTTATAAAACAAAAAATATTAATGATACAAACATTTTGTCAATATTATTTAAACATATTATAAATATCTTCTTCCACTCTGTGCATTGCTTCTTCACTCTCTTAAAAGAGAACTTCGATAAACTGAACTTATTAAGTTTAAGGTAGCCTAAGAGGGCAAACATTTTCTGTAAATACCCAGAATATATTAAATATTTTGGCTTTGGAGGTTATACAGTCTAAATCAGAACTGTTTCGCTCTGCCTTTGTAGTGCAACAACTGACTATGGCTGCTGCTCCAAAAAAGATTTTATTAATCACTGGAATTTGAATTATGCACATTTTTTTCTGATTTTTTCAACGACCTAAAAATGCAAAAATCTATTCTTATTTTACATACTATACATAAGCACACATCAGGCCATATTTGGCCCATGAACCATAGTTTGTTAACCTGTGATACAGTTTAATGTTTTAAATCTTTTCTCCAGAGTTGATGGTTGAGAGTATCAGTTGACGGACTTCTTTGTCTATGGCTGCCAATTTTAATTTTAGCTATTCTGATAGATATTTGTTAAAAATTCAGTGTAGTTTTAATGGTTTCAAAGTTTTTTCTCTATCGTTCTGTTATTTTACATGATTCTTTCATACATTAACGGTATCAGCATTTTATGAGTTATTTTGACATCTGTATATGACAATTCCATATGTCTTGACCATATATTTCTATTGTCTGCTTTCTTCTAGGTTTTTGTTCACTTGAGCTATCATTCTGATATGCCTGATATTTTTTACTTCAATACCAGATATTTTACATGAAAAGCTATAGAGATAACATATGGCTCTTTATCATGTTATCTTCTCCCAGTAAGAATTTCAATTTCCATCTGGAAGGCAGTTAGGCAGTGGGTTAATTATTCTAATTAGGTGTTTGTGTGTTTGGCTTTAGGTTTCTTTGAGGGCTTGTCTATTTTGGCTTTATCATTACTTACAGATGACACTCTTTCATCAATTCTAACTGAAAATCTGGGTGTTTATCAGTGCTCATACTACAATGTTTACAGGACCTGGACTTCTTTTTTTTTTTTCTCCCTGGGCTTGTGAAACAGTAAAAATCTGCTTAGCTTCTCAAAGTGCAGCAGCTGCTTTGAATTCCCAAATTCCTTGCATGAAAAGTAGAGTTGAACTTTGGGCTTACCTGTCTGCATTTCCTGGTCATTCTCATTTTTTGGGCATTTGACCTTTCATGCCTTTTCTATCCTAGTAATTCTTCAATCAATTCAAAAGACTTTTTTCTCACTATGTTCAGTTTTTCTAGTTGTTTTCAGTAAGAAATTTGGTCTGATATAAATAACACTATGATCAGAAGCCAAGGATATACTGATCCTTATAAAATTGTGTATACTGTATCTTTTCACTTAACATTATATTATGTGCATTTTTAAAAAATTGCATATTAATTACTACTCAATATTTTATTTCATGGATGCAGATTTTTCTTTCACAAATTTATAAGTCTTTCCTTATTGGGGCATTTCCTCCAATGGTTCTCTATTATAAATGTTTTGTGAATATCTTACAAGTACAAATGTTTTTAGTATCTGGGTTACTTCCTAGAACAAATTTCTACAAGTGAACTAAAAGGCTAGGGAAACTCAAGTAATATATATTAACTTTATGTATTCACTAAAATTAGGCAATATTTTGAGATTACTTATCAGGTGGTTGATATTCCTATATAGGTCACATTGTTAGATTAATTGTAATAAGTTGTACAATTTTTAATTTAAAGATTGGGCTCTCACTTCTGTCCTTCCTCTACTATTGAGCACGTGAACGCCTTCTTTCAGTTTGCTCCATCTCTTAGTGGCATTTCTTTTATTATTTTCAGATTCTGTTGCATCATCATACTGTTATCATTGATAATTTTCCCCCCAAAATTGTTGAGCATTGAATTTAGGAGAAAAGTTGAAAAGGATAATGATGTTAGAAAGGTAGTAATTGAGGATTTATACAATAGCCAAAAAAGGAGTTCACTATATTGGAACAATGAAAGGAATTTAGTGTACAGAAAATCTCTTATAAAATAGAACATGTGAGGGGTACTGATCATATTAAAAATATTTCTGATCATAAATGAGAAATGTTTAAATAAGAAAATTTACTTCATAAGAGCACAATATAATGCTTATATTTTCATACAATAGTATAAATTATAAGTCCTTAAATGAAGCTGAAGTAGTGGTATTTATTGGTTACTTAATCTTTGCCATGCATTGTACTTGGCTCTGCATGTAAATTATTGAGTTTCATCTTCACTCCTTACATGCGAGTCTTGCATAATTTTTTGCATTTTAAAGTTAGGAAATCTAATGCATATAAGGTTTAAAAAGCTACCTAAGTAGTCATAAGGCTCTCAATATTTCGAGTTCAGGCCATAATGTTTCCCTGATTCTGGAGTGTATGTTCATGTGTAAGGGAACAGAGAGGTACAGATGTACCTGTGTGGGGTAATGGACATACCTCTTACTCAAAAATCTGCAAACACACAGATCCCAGCTTTAGAAGCAACAGTGAAGGGGAAAGACCGGTGTGAGTTTTCACTACTTGCCCCTATCTTTTAGTAGGTCACCTTGGGTAGTCATTCAAGGTCTTGGGACCTCAATAGTTTCATTTGAAAAATAAAGTGCATAGACTGTGAACTCTGAGATTCTGTACAGCTTTATAATTCAATCAATAATAGGACTTTACAGATAAGGTTGCATGTAATCAAATAAAAACTAGATCTCTAAGTAAAAAGGGAGTGTGATGAATGCAGAGAGACTTTGCAAGAATACAATTTATTGAAACAAATGTCATTTCTTCTTGGTTTCTTTTAGTAAGACAAACCTGATAAATTGCTAGAAGTTAAATTAGATTTATTTTATACTTGTTTTATACTTGTTATCAATGGAAAAATATGACTTTAAATTGCTGGTGTATGTTTTGTGAGTTTATTAATCAATAACTTTTATAAAAACCATGCTTTCATAGGAAGAATTGAAAGGTGGTGAAAATAAGGGGATAAAGCATAGCAATTAGAACAATATTCAAGAAAACTAGTTAAAATTTAACCCTGTAATTTTCTGCTGTCTGTCAAAATTGAATTTTCCCTAAACTAGATCAATTTCTATCTTTCTCATTTAGAAGAAATCACTTAAAACTAAAATTTATGTAAGGATAAAAAAATGTCTGCAAGTCCTTTTAAATGTACTAAATTAAAGCCATTCCTCAGGGACCTTCTTTATTTTGTTAGTTCATTTTAAAACATCATCTTGATTGTCACAGCTCTGACCATCTACAGCATGCTAGGAATCCTTGCCAGGAGTTCAGTGGAAGCTGGGATATATGTGGATCACGGGCTAGCTTGGGAATTCTGAGCAGAAAGAGAACTTAATAATCAAATATTTATCTTCAAATTAAATCTCAAAGTCAAAGCAATCCAAAGTCAATGGTTATGGAGTCCAATCATAGAGATGGTTGACTACAGGATTGTGGGACATTTCCCTGAGTCAGAGCAGCATCTCTGAGGGTTTTAATCAGGGGGAACTTGCTTACAGGGATTCTAGGAGAGTACCTCAGTCTTAGAGGAAAGATATGGCCTAAATGAAGCATGAGAGTAAAACTACTCAGCCTGACTTCTTTGCTCAGGGCAAAGACGGGACAGGACCTAGAGATTTGAGGCATCATTATGGAGAGGCAAAAAAACAGGAACAGATCACTGTTGGTATCACAGAAGAAATGAATGTGGTCTTCTAGAGAGTTTGACTACAAAGGAACTATGTCTCAATGGGTGGTCACAGAAGCTGGCTTCCCAGAGAATGAAGGTGATAAACCTTACACTCTGAGAAATTCAAAGACAGCTTGATAATTATTTCTGTACAAGTCCTTATCATACATGTAAATACGTCATCATCTGTACACTTATATTTTAGTCTGTGCCACCTTAGCCCTTATCTACACTATGAGGACTGAGCTTTGTCTTGTTTCTCATTGTAGTCTTCTGTGCTAATAAACAGTGGATCAGTGAATAAATACTTTTTGAGTAAATGCATGTAGGCTTGAATGAATGAATGGGTAAATGTCTAAATGAGTCAGTGCTAGATGTTCAAAGAGAAACCTAGAACCTTACCTTGACGCAATATGAAAAATTTTTCAGAGATTCTCGACTTCAAAGTTGACCATTTAGCAACATTTAAACATGAAGCTACAGATTTCAAAATCTTTAATCACAAATTACAATAGTTTACTTTTTAAAGCACTCTGAAGTTTAATAAGGGCTTTCATATCTCCTGGATTGAATTCAGCACATTAGTTTTTTGGGGTAGGTGATATTATTCCCCTTTTACAGATGGGTGAAAAAGCATATTCTCTAGTGGAGAAAGTGACAAGGAACATTGAGATCTACTAACTTCAGCCTTGATTTTTTTCCTCATGCTTGGATACTTTAGGATGAAAATGTACTTAGTGTATGATTATGGTTAGGATTATATAAAAGTGGAAGCCACTGAATTGAAGATGCAGTTCTCCCCCTCTTTCCAAGGGCACTTGTAATACTGGTACTTCTTAAACTGTGCTTTTAAGATTTTTTTGCTTGTTTGTTTGGTATCTATATCAGTAATCATTTTGGCCTTTCCGTTGTAAAAATAATGGTTCAATACATGTTAGAATTGCCAAAATGAGAAGTAAGCTGTTCCAATGTATAATCATTACTTTTATACATAAATGTGATGTGTCTCACTTAAAATTGTTTCTTGACTGTCTCCTCCAATTTTGCATTCCATACATCAGGCAATAAAGCATAGGGGAAATAATTTATACCACCAGATATGTGACAGCATAAAATCATATGTCCTATAAAATACACCTTGTCATTTTAACTAATGATTTCAAACCATCTGCAACATGAAGCCTTCCAAGGTATAACCTTGCCTACTTCTCTACTTTATGTCTTTCACTTCCCTGTGTTCTAAACAACATTCTTTTACCTTTTATAATTTGCTGACTTAACTTTGAAATGCCTTCTCCATGCATTTTTAAGAATTCTTATTCAAGAAAGGTACTATGTCCTGTTCATTTTTCATCACATAAGTTTTAGAGCTGTCCCCATATATAAGAAATGTTCAGCAAGTACTTGCTGTAATATTCATTCATTTTTTATAAAAATATTTATTTAATATCCTCTCTATGCCATTGACGGGTTAACATTTGTTATGTTTCTATGCATATGGGCCTTGATTTAAAGAGTAGGTCCATTACTACTCCAAAAAAAGAGTAGGTCCAAAACAAGCATTTTGACTGCTTGTTTTTTAAACCAGAAAATCAGTTAATACAGCATATGTGATATATTTAATAAGAACATGTACAGGGTTTCAAAAAAGTAATATAGGCTTCTTGTAGAGAGCTGATGGGAATTGAATCAAGTCCCTAAGATACATGTTCCAGTCTTAGTCCACATTTCTGTGGGCATGAACACATTTGTAAATAATACTCCTGAAAATGTTATTATTAATTAAATGTGGACTTATTTGTGAATAGGATTTTTGAAGGTCCTACTTAGATGAGGCCAAACTGAATCAGGGTAGGCCTTAATCCACTTGACTGGAGTCTTTATAAGGGAAAGGAAATTTGAACATAGTCAGTAAGTAAAAGCTGGAAGTTAGAGAAAACCAAAGTAAGAGACCAAGGAGACTAATCATCACATGACACAGGCAGAGATGCAGGCCCAGGAACCCCAAAGATTACAGAAAACCAGCACAAGAATGCTAGAGACTCTGGGAGAAAATATGGTGTATTGATTTCTAAACTCCAAAAGTGTAAGACAATAAATTTCTGATGCATAAGCCAAACCATTCTAAAGTATGTCTCACAGCAGGCCTAGAAAACTAAGATAATGGCATTGTCCAACTTAATTCATAACAATGGTTGGCTAGAGCCTCTTGTATTTGCTAGCAAGTGCCAGTTTTTGCACATCTCCTTCCAACTCCACTTTCACTCAGGTTCCCCTCTTCCACCTCCTGGACAGACCACAGGTAAACATTTCCTAGCACATTGCTGGTCATAATGGATGAATTAGAACAAAGAAGTGGTCATACTCTAGATAAAGGGACACAAAAGAAAAAGATGGGAGCAAGGATGACAAAGGCACTTTAGTGTTGGTGCCGCATTCAGGTGTTGGAAATAAAATGTAGCCTTTAATCTATAGACAGGGAGAAGAGATTTTTAATGGGGGGTTGTATGACTAGGTTAGCATCCTAGATCTGCCATCCTTGTTGGAGGCGGAAAATAGAATAGAGAGGAGACAGAGCAATAGGCAGAAAATGTGTCCTAGGTGAATAATAGTATCAAGAAGTAGAATCATTGAGATGATAGTGGGAATGGGGAGGAAAGTAGATTTAAAAATATATATGGGGTAAAATATTGAGTCATAAATAATTTGATTTTGTCGGCAAAGAAAAGAAAAGTGTTAGTGTGACTATCAGTTTTTTAATTTGGATGAATAAGTTATCTTTTCAATTCAACAGCCTAGATAAATGAGCTCATTATTTCATTCATTACACCAAGAGTTGTATACCTTTGAAAATCACTATACATGGATATGTTAAATATATTATTTTTCATTCTAGAGACAATACTGTTTGGTAGGCAGGTAGATTCTCATATCACTTACCATAACTCAATGCCACCCATAGTCAAGAAGCCTAGAGTCAAGAAGTAATTATTTGGAATGTTTTGTATAAAGGTACAACATTGGAAGATTGATCAGACCCAGACAATGGGAAAATATGGGGCAAACTCCTGGGAGCAACGTGGCCACATGCTTGGGATAGTATTCCCGAACCTAGCAGTACTCTTCACTCCTTTATTTCTTTCATATAAAAAATAGGTTTCATTTAAATACAAAGCAGAATACCATTTATTGCTCATCAGTGAATGCTCAGCACAGCAGAAACCAGATAACAGGAGGGCACTCCACTGCTGCTTCCCTGGAGTGAAAGCTTAGGCAGGATCTCTGTGTCTTTCAGTACAGTACTTTTTAACAGCTGCTCTATTATAACTCACACTGGGTATGATAATATCTTTATAAGAAATAATCTAGCATTTCCAAGGGTGCCTTGTTGAATTTTCATATAGCTGCCACTATATTCACCCTTTTAATATTTTTAGACTTTTTTTAAGCAATTTTATTGAGATATATTCACATACCATACTATCCATCCAATGCATACAATCAGTGGCTTTTAGTAAAATCACAGTTGTACATTCATCAACACAATCAATTTTGTAACATTTCCTTATTCCTAAAAGAAAAACCCCATATCCCTCAGCAGTCACCTCTTAATCCCTCTATCCTTCCCCAGTCCTACATAACCACTAATTTAATTCTGTCTCCATAGATTTATTCGTATTTAAATTTTATATCAATGGAAAATTTTAACAAAATTTCTTTCCTTTTCTACAGGTAAGTGCTTTTCTTTTGTCCCTCTGGCTTCTTTCAACATTTTCTGTATGTTTTTACTTTTCTTGGGTTTTATTATGGTATTCATAGGTGTAGGCTTTTTATTATTACATTTCTTACTGCTCTCTGAGCATCTTGTATGTGTAGTTGGTGTCTGCTACCAATTTTGAGAAATTCTTAGCCATTCTTACTTCAAATACTGCTTCTACTATGTATTCTTTTTTTCTCCTTCTGGCTTCTAATTACACATGTATCACACCTTTTGAAATTGCCCCTTGATTCTTGGATATACTGTTCCATTTTATTTTCCTTCATCTTTTTTTTTTTTTACATTTCGTACTTGTTTTGAGAAGTTTAAAATGACTTATATTCAAGTTCTCTGATTCTCTCCTTGGCTGTGTCCAATATATTGCTATGGTCATCAGAAGCATTCTTCATTTTGGCACCTTGTCTTATTTCTAGCATTTCCTTCTGATATTTTCTTAGAGTTCTTATCTCTCTGCTTATATGTCCTATCTGTTCTTGCATGTGATCCCCTTTTTTCTTATGTCCTTATTTTAAATATCCTGTCTGGTTCTTCCAAAATTAGTTTCACCTCTGGATCTAATTCTGACCTATGTTTTTTCTCTTTAGACTGTGTTTTGGCTTGTTTTTAAAGCATGACTCATACTTTTTGACAGCCATGCATAAAGTGTCTGGAAATAAGAAATGAGATAAACAAGACTTCAGTGTGATTTTTTTATGTTCACTTGGCTAGGACATGGGACATATTTAAAGTCTGCTGTAGCTGTAGGCGCCAGTTTTTAAATTACTCCAGTGTCTTTATTTTGTCTCCCATGTTGTCTTTACATTTCCCAAAGAAGTCCACTTTAGATTATTTTTCATCCTGTAATTCTGTCTTCTGCAGTATACTGCTACTATACTTGATTGTTTTGGTGTGGTGGTTGAATGTTCAGAGTGGGTACTCTTAATAATCCTATCATTAAGTCTCAGTTTTTTAGTACTTCTGCATCCTTCAGCTGTGTTTCTTAGCTTTTTTTCTCTCCTTCTTGGCTAGTTATTTTCTATTGGAGAGAAAACTTTTGTTATGGAAAATGCTCCCCATATATTTCAAGGTGGTTACTCTTGTCTTTCTGCTGCCATAGATAGGAGGTGATTTTTTTTATGATTCTTCACAATGAGGATCTGGTGGAGTTCCAGGAGGTAAAATCTGTGAAAGTGTGTAGATCATGGGAGTTTCTCACTCACAAGCCAATGCACACTTCACCTTCTTCTATTCTGTAGAATTACCAATGAAGAATTCTTACTAGTGTATGGCTGTTTTCACTCCTGATAAATTGATTTGGACTGTTATTCTCTTTATTTTCCTACATCCATGGTGACATTTTGACCTGCAACCTCAATTCTCTTGTAGGTCCAAGAAAATCCATAGATTTTCACTTTGTTTAGCTTTGTTCTTGCTGTAAGTATGGGAATGATGATATCTAATCTCCTTATAGGTCATAGCTGGAATGGTAAAATGCAGTTTGAAGAGAAAATTGACTCTGTTTAGGAAAATTAAACACACCCTTTAGCTCATCATTTCAGTTTAAATGTTTTATCTAGAAACTTCCACAGGTGTGCCAAAAGTCATATCCAAGGATTTTCATTGCAGTGTTTTGTATATAAATGAAAATATTAAAATGTTAATTGACCCTCATTCTAGATATGAATAATTTAATTTTTTGTCTATTTTAATGGAGAACCACACCTAAATTAAAATTAATAAACTTCTTTTACATGTGTCAGCAAAGATAAATCTCAAAACATAACATTAAGTAAGAGAAGCAAGTTACAAAAGTTATATGTTATGTCTTGCCACTTTGGTAAAATGCACAAAATAGTATATGTAGTTTATGAATATGTAACCAAGGCATACATGGGGAACATGGACAGCAATTTCTCAACTGGGCTATCTTTGGGCTACAGGAAAGGAAAGGGTTAGTTGTAAGGCTTTGGCCACTTTAGCAAAGGTTGCTAAAGTTGAAGATTTGAAGTAAAAGTGGCAAAATGTTAGAATTTAAACAGTGTATTTATTTAAAGAAGTGTCTATTATTCAACAGTATTTTCTTTATATTGAGATGCTTTACAATGTTCAAAAAATCAAAATCTGGATGGAAGTAGTTTTTTACAAAGAAGAGCAGAAGGAATGGAGGAGAGGTGGTCAAAGACAAGCAAAATGACAAAACTAACATTAATCTACTCTACTGTAAAAACTCTATGAGGTAGTCTCAGATAATTTTTCACTTTATGACCACAAAAATATTGTCCTAGAACTTTTATCCCATCTTTACAAAAGGTAAAATCATGACTCAGAGAAATAAATTAACATTATTTACAGATCACATAATTGGAAGTAGTTGAGCTGCAGTTGAAACCCAGAACAGTCTATTTCTAAAGCCCATACTCATTATTTACACTTTTCTAAATTGAAATTAACAAATTTCTAAGGGTGAAGCTTAGTCATTTTCTCATAGCTCAGTTCTGACTGGTTGGAGGATTATCTCCATCTAATTCTATATCTTGGAATGTAGGTGTGGATTGTTACCCCCCAGGTACAAAATAAATGGCTCAGGTCTGCACATCCCAGGCTCCTACAAAACCTCAAGGTGCTCCCACAGTACATGAATGCAAAACTCCAGGGTGCTCCCACAATACATGCATGCAAAACTCCAGAGTGCTCCCACAATACATGAATGCAAAACTCCAGGGTGCTCTCACAATATATGAATGCCTCTACTTTATTCCTGCCTGGAGCTTCCCTACCTTTCTAAACTCTTAGTCCTTTATCCCCACAGCGTTGTCTACTGGCTTGGGAGAGGTATTGGGTCCACACTTACATCCCCATCTCTCTAGAATCACGGCATCTACCTTGATCCCCTGTTTGCATTGATCAGTAGCACCTCCTTGTAAGAAAGCTCTCCCAGGGACATCAACAGATCAGCTGCTGCAAATTGATTTGTATTCCACCACATTTCTCCTAATTTGTGATCAGTCCTTTTTTATTTTTTTCACTACATATAAAAGGGAAAGGAGATAGAACCAAAACTCCTTCCCTCTCCCCACAGGTACTCCTTTACAGAAGCCTGTCTCAGTCCATCCATCTGCTTTTTTCAAAGCCCCATAAGCACTTTGACTGAAAGCCTTGTTCTCGTTAAATCTTTTGTTGAAGAGATATAAACAAAGAACTCTAAAAACACAAAGGGATCAATTAATTCTGCCATAGGGGATCAAGAAGGACATCAAAAAGTAAAAGACTCTGAGTTTGGCCTTGAAGCATGATTAATACTTTAAAAATAAAAATCACCAAGAATTCAACTGGAATGAAAATCCAGTCTTTTGCTGTCTCAAATGACTGTTCCAGATAGAGACAGGAATTTGTGATACTTTCTAACTTGCTTGGTTTTTTTCGAAGCCATTATGTCCCGATTATAGCAGAAGTCAGCGGTGCTTGGAGTGATTCAGGAAAGTGACAGACAGCAGCACTTCTACTGAATGCTTTTTACGGTCCCTGCATTAAAGTATTTCTATCCTAAAAGCAACCAAGTTCAGTGGAGGAATATGAATGCATTCCAGCCATGACCACACTTGGTCACATCTCAGCTCAGCTAGGACTACTGGGGGAAAAAGGCATAATACATGCTGTTAAACAAAGGGTTGTGCCTTGATTTCCCAGCTGCTGGGATAAATATCACACAATTTAATGGGTCACAGTTTTGAGGCCAGCTGAAGTCCAAAATCAAGGCAATAGTTTCTCCCTGAAACCTGTGGCATTCTGAAGCTGGTGGCCGCAACCCTTTGTCTTTAGATTTTCCATCACATGCCAATGCACTTGCTAGTATCTTCTCCTCTCTCTTTTAAATTCCATTGAACTTCTAGCTTCTTCTCCTGGCTTTCTCTCTCTCTACCCCTGAATTTCATTGTCCTCCTAAAGGACTCCAAAAATCCAGATTAAAATCCAACCTAATTCAGGTGGGCCATATCTTGACTGAAGTACCACTTTGATGAGATCTTATTTACAGGATAGCCACGCCCTCCAGAGTGTGGACCAAAACCCAGAACATGTCTGAGCTGGGAAACAACTCAATCAATGTCTGCTTGATTCTTAACCATCAATTTCTTTTTCTCAGCATAAACGGCAAGCTCCCCCAACCCAACAATATATTGAAATAAAGACTATTATTAAATAGCAAAATATTACTAACAATGTGCTAAAAGAAAAACATGAATAGTAATTTTGGCCCGATTTGAAAATAATAGATGGAGCTGTTTATTGGAATGAAAATTGACTTTCGGCTTAAAGAAGCAGATTTAAATGCCAATTTGGTCTCTTGACAGGGTTACTGAGGGAAAACACTTTAATTGTCTAAGCTTCTGTTTTCTCAATTTAAAACAGGGATGAAGGTATCTACTCAAGGTGTTGTTATATGATTTAGAAATTATGCATGGTTTGTCGTACAGTGGCAATAACAGTGTTAAGACATGAAGGATTTGAAGTTGATGGTTTAAATGAACGGGGCTCCTCATCTTATGGCTGTTACACCTTGAAGTTAGTAATCAATTTCTCTATTTTCCTAACACATAAATGTAAATAGAAATTTGTAGGCTTTAAAATTGAATGTGAATTTTAAATTGAAATCAGATAAGGTAGACTATTTTGAATATTCAAATGAGCTCTATAAATATAGATTAAGATAATTTATTCTGTCAGTATTGTTATGCTAAGTGGGTTTTCACCCTTACCGACTTGGTTGTCTTCAGATAATCATTCAGCAATCTCAAAATCATCCAAAGTTGAACAGAACTTAATATTTCTCTAGATCCCAAATATTTTTATATAGTTATCTTATATATGTGTATGTAATTATTCATTTGTTCAAAAAATGGAAGAGACAAGCAAGAACTAGATGGTTAAATCAGAAAGATTATGATTCATTTTTCAAATAAATCTTATAGGGAATCCCCATATGTAATAGGGGTATATAGGAGAATGCTGTGGTTGAATCATCCCCTCTGCCTATCCGCCACCCCAGCGCATTCACACACATACCCACATGCACAGGCAGAGTATCTCCTGTCCTGCCCTGAGTTTTCCCTGCAGACACTCCATGGAATTCCAAGGAATTTATAGGGCAATTAATATAGAAGGTTAAGGAAGATGATTCACTTAGTTTGAAAATTAAATTTGTAATTACAAACAGAACAGGCTCATATACCACTTTTTCTCTGAAACTTTCTCTTACTTGCCTAGGCAGAATAAAGTATGTTCGTTCTTTGTGCTTCAGATGCTTTTTAAAAAGCCATCTGCATATAGCGGTGGTCAAGAGCACAGATTTTAGATTCAGATACCCTGGGTTCAGTCTTGGCTAAGATATATGCCCATGGGCAAGTGTCTTAATTTCTCTTTGCTGCAGTTTCTTCATCTATAGAATTGAGAAAATAGTATTTCTTAAAGTATTATATAAAATACTTCATAGAATATATATGAATAAAGAGAGAGAGCTGAATAACAGAATTATATGAAGTAATGTTTTCTATGGAACTATTGCATCCTCAAGAAATTGTTGTAATGATTGAATGAAGGAATGAGTGATGCAATATCTGGCACCTAAGGAGCATTAGTTAGTATCAGCTATGTACTTTAGATGCATTTCTAGTCCTCAGAATAAGTATCTAAGTAAATTATTTACCAATTTGAGATGTAAATTAAGTTTAGAAAATTAAATCTTGGAAAATTTAAGTATTACAAACTGCTCAAAGTAACTTAGCTGAAAAGTGAGCCAATTATCTTACCAATCTGTCCTTCTCTCAATGCCATGACTCTCCCTCCCTTCCCTCAAGTCTCTATCAAAGACCCAGTGATTATGTGCTAAAGAGTGTTCCAGAGCTGCCCAGAACCACATGCACGATGCATCTCCAAGAATAGAAGGCTTGGCATGGTCAATTCTCTTGACAGAACCGTTCTGTGATTGCATCCAAGATGACAGTATACTTTGCTTTCATTATCCCCCCAAATTCCTTTGCATTCCTTTCCGTTTGATCTCCTTGCCACCCGTACCAGAGGGCTCCATAGTTATCACTTCTAATAGTGTAAATTAGTTTTCTCTTGAATTTCATGGAAATGGAATCACATGTTATGAGTTCTTGAGCACATGATCTTTTAACACAACACGTTTCTGGCATTCAGCATATCGTTGTGTAAATCAGCAGTTTGGTTGTATAATTGGACATTCCCAGTTTGGGCTAATATGAAGAAAGCTACTCTGAATATTTCTGTAGAAATCTTTTTGAGAACAGGTGCTTTATTTCTCTTGGATAGATACTCAGAAGTAAAATTGCCTGACCACAGGGGAAATTCATATATAATTTTGTAAAGAAATAATTGTAATCTAATATTTACTGATTTTTCTTCCTTTCCCTTTGTCACTTCCCTATATCCTGGCACCCATCATACCCTAGTTATACTCAAATCCTTGTCTTAGCATGTATTCTAAGCATTTCTTAAATTTTAAAACATTTTTGTGATATTTGCCTCTGAAATTTTATTTTATATTAAAACTTAATTATAATGCATCTAGTTTTATTTCCTTATCTTATTTGCTTGAATTGAATTCCATTTTTCAATTTTATACATTCTGTAATTGTTTTTAAATGCCTAAAATACTTCTTTAGGTTTAGTTTTGTTTTGCTTTTTTTGGGAGGGGGGCTTTATCCATTTCTAGTGTTTTTGGGGGGGAGTTTTTGACCTTATCTCCTAGTTCACTAATCATATTTCAGCTAAAACACTTTGCTAATCAATCCAAAATCTGAACAGTTTAATTCAGTATTTATATTTATCAAATCTTGTATCTCTAATTGGTTCTTCTTTTTAACCATTTGTTTCTGCTTCTCTGCTTCTCTTTGAATAGTGTTTAAAGGTATTTGAAAGTTTTAGTTTACATGTGTTCTAGTTTGCTGGCTGCCAGAATGCAATATACCAGAAACGGAATGGCTTTTAAAAGGGGGAATTTATTAAGTTGCAAATTTACAGTTCTAAGGCCATGAAAGATGTCCCAATTAAAGCAAATCTATTAAAATGTCCAAAGTAAGGCACCAACAAGAGGTTACTTTCCTCAAGAAAAGCCAATGAAGTTCAGGGTTTCTCTCTCAACTGGAGAGGTACATGGTGATATTTGCTAGCTTTCTCTCCAGCTTCTTGTTTCCTGAAGCTCCCCCAGGGACATATTCCTTCTTCATCTCCAAAGGTCTCTGGCTGTGTGTGCTCTCTCGGCTCTCATGGTTCTCATCGCTCTGATGGATCTCCTGACTCTCTCTAAAACATTTCCTTTTCTAAAGGATTCCAGTAAAACTAATTAAGACCCACCTGCAATGGGTGGAGCCACATCTCTGTGGAGATAATCTAATCAAGTTTCCGGCATACAGTATTGTTGAATAGGGATTAAAAGAAATGGCTGCCTCCATGAGATGGATCAGGTTAAAACATGACTTTTTTAGGTACATCATCCTTTCAAACCAGCTCAGCATGTTTCATAATTCAGTTTCTCCCAGTTGGTTGTCTTTTTCACGTTGTACTTTCAATCCTGAGATATCAATGGTTTCTCCTGTGAGTGGGTCTTCTCTTTCTCTATATTTTTCTGCTTGTATCAGTTCATAGTTCTCCCACTGTAGCGTTCTGATGGGCAGCCATTTGCTTTGGTTAAATTCTAGCACTGAATGTTTTTTACCTGTGTGTCTTGGACAATTTCTTCAATATCTCTTAGCCTTTAAAATGGAGGCAATGCTAGAACCTATCTAAGAGATTTGTTTTGGGTAGTCAGTGGTGTAAAACATGTAAAATGAATCAAAAAGTCCTGAGGAAAATAAGTATTTTTAAAATATAACTGCAATTTTGATGCTTTTTTGTGATTCTGACTTTTGAAAATCAGAATTTTGAATGACTTTGAAATCAGTGATTGTTTTAGTTCCCTGGGAGCTAAAACAAATACCATTCACCTGCCATGCCAGAGATCCGGGTTTGATTCCCAGTGCCTACCAATGTTACAAAATAAAAAACAAATACCATACAATAGGAATTTATTAGCTCATGTTTTCAGAGGTTAGAAGGTTGCTTCTTCCTAGGGTCATATTTTCGAGTGGTCAGAAATCTCGGGGGTTCCTTGGC
The DNA here is from genome assembly GCA_004026745.1 of Myrmecophaga tridactyla. Classification (NCBI taxonomy): domain Eukaryota; kingdom Metazoa; phylum Chordata; class Mammalia; order Pilosa; family Myrmecophagidae; genus Myrmecophaga; species Myrmecophaga tridactyla. Next base: position 71,453 of record PVIY010005326.1, on the reverse strand, counting down.
TTTTCTGTCATAAGGAAATACATATGGCAGCATCTTCTCTTTCTCTTTTGGGTTCCATTGACTTCCAGCCTCTGGCTGCTTCCCATGGCTTCTCTCTCCATGTTCAATTTCCTTTGCTTATAAGAACTTGTGCCATAGTGGATTAAGGCCCACCCTTAATCACTTTGGGCACACCCTAACTAATAACATTTTGAAATGTCCTATTTACAAATGGGTTCAACCATTCAGGCCAGGGGTTGGAAATGGCCTGTGCTTTGCAATTCCCAATGAAGATTTTCCTGGATGGTGTTGGAGAAGAGGCAGAGATAATAATTAAAAAGTATTACATCCACCCTATTTTTCTCAGTAGTCTTGGTGACCTGAAAATGACGAGTTGCATGTCAACAACTGAAGCTGAAGCTAGATGTACTGAACATATTGATATGTTAAAGATAAAGATTGTATTGAGTGTAAATGCAAGAAATCATAAATATGGAAATCATTAAGAACTTTCTGCAAGTGTTGAAAAATAAGCCAATGTGTTCCAGGAAAGAAGATGTAGGACACAGATACTATGGGGATACACAGGAGAAATTCATCAGATATTGGATAAAGATACATTTGAGTAAAAAAGCCAGAAATTTTTTCCTTAGATAAAGTTACAGATAGGCCCACTAGTTGCTTCTTGTTAAGTAACTAAACATTCCTGTGGGCAGGACTGAAAATACAACAGGTGCTGGGGAGCAACCTGAGCGTATTGGAGAAGGTAATGCCTGTCATCTCAACATCCAAGGAAGGGATGGAACAGCGTTAACAGAAGCTGGTATGATTGGTAGCCATGAAACTAGAGCTACCACTGACAAATCATCCTCTGTATGGAAGGGGCTAGGTAGGAATAATGAATACCAAGCCCACGCTCTCTCACTTCTCCTGCCCTCTGATAGCCTATTACTGCCTCCTACTAACTGAAGCCAGTGGGAAGCCAGAGATGAATGGAGCCCACATGACATTCTAGGTAGAAAGAAGGAAACCGCTGGGCTGAGAATGTATCTGGAAGGACACCCAGAGTAGAAGCTTAGCATCTCCTCCCATAACCTTCGACACCCTGTCTTATGTAGCCACATGTTGGAAATAGCTGCCCCATAGAATGGAAGGAGCGGAGACCTCACTGTCACTCCAGCAGCTGCAGCCCCACACCAGATACAAGGTGTTTGCCAAGTGAACTTTGCTCTATTAACCTACTGAGACTTTTTAAAATTTTTGCATCATTTAATGTCAGTTTTGCCCTGGTTAATCTACTAATCATCAAGCTTATATCAGAACCTTGACAAACAGCCTTTGCAATTAGTGTATATACGCATTGTGTGAATCTGTGTCTTTTTTTCATTCGGTATGATGGGTTTATTCACATCAAAAATGATTGTCTTATTTTCCTAACACATCTAGGAATTATGATAAACACCTAACTGTATACAAGCCCATCAAAGTTGTGGTGCCCAAAGTGAGAAATCTATCTAAACAATACCTTTTAATGAATGTCACTATAACCAGATGCATTTCCATCAAGGAGTGTTACATATTACAAGTGAAATTTCTAAAGAATGAATGCAAATTTCATGGCAACTGTACTAAGTAGATGGTGTAAATGTCTCTTAAAGGGTTATATTTATATTTGAGAGGAAGAAGGTTTAAAAAGATGACTTAGTCTATTAATTCTTGCCTACAGCCATTTTAGAATGTTCAAAATCATCAGTATCCTTATGACATTTGATAAATGAAATTTGTGGGCAGTATTGCATTTAAAAACAAAACAAAACAAAATATCCCAGCATTATTAACTACTTATTATCCAAATCTTGTGCCCAGATAAAATTTAAAATTGCCCATTAAGTGCAAACATTATGGTTAAAACAGTAAGATGATTTACCCGTGTACCAACTAAAGGATGCAAATGCACATTTATTTAAGCTAACCCCAAATCTCCCATTCTTTCCTCTACAGCACATTGCCCAGCGCCTCACTCTCTTTGCTACAGTATTCGTATATGTTAGGCATTTGCTTTTCTAGTTCAGTACTTTCCTGCATAGTATTTCTTCTTTGATTTTTTATTGTGCATTAAGAATGATTTCTCCCTGGATGGTGTGCAATGAAGAATTTATAACATTCCGAGTGTTAAATAAATAAGCAATCCCATTCTGGATTTATTTGTCTGCCTTTAGCAAACCTTTCAGTTCTGTCAATTCCACTCTCAAAATACCTCTAAGGACACGAGACTGAGTTACCTGGTCAACGCCTCTTCTTTGCTCCTCATTCTTTATTTATATTATGCAATGTAGTACTTAAAGCTAAGCAAAAGAACAGAAACTAACTTAAAAGCACATGAACTAAATGTGTAGTGACATTTGGTCATACTTGATTTAGGCTATCTATAAGAAACAAAACCATAAAAACATTTGATGTTTCATACAGACCCCACCTCAATTTCTACTCTCTTTGGAGGAAATCACAAAGTCAAGGTTGTTTTCTATAGCATATTTATACCTTTCTAAACATGATATATTATAAAAAGTATGTTTTTAAGATTATATACATGATACCATATTAGTATATTCACATAAATCCTTCTTTATTTTTAAAACCCAATTATTTTCTTAAATTCTTTAACTGTTAATGTATACCAATTGAATTCATTCACTCTAGCTACTGCTTGTATTTCCATAACATAAAAGCAAGCAATTTGGCTTGAGCATGTGAATGAAGAACATGGCCATTTATTATGAAGGGGAAGTGAGAAAGGTGGAGAGCAACAGTTTTATTTGGACATCTTTCATATCCCGATTAGATCACTAAATGATGATATAAAGTAGGCAGCTGGATATAGAAGTCTGGGGCACAGAGAGAATAATAGGATGGAAAGAAAGATACCAGCATGGGAGTGGAATTTGAAATCGTGTGACTGTAAGATTCCAAAAGCTATCAAGGCATTTGATAGCTGGAGAGTCCAGCCCTCAAATATTTGGAGATCAAGAAGAACAGAAGGATTCAGAAAAGGAGACATTAAGAGGTGAACTCCTGCCACTTAACCCTTGATGAAGTCTGTCTGTGCGTTTCTGGAGCCCCTGTTTTGTTGCACTGGTCTGTTTAACCACCACTATACCAACTTAACATGGTCTTAACTTCTGTAGTTTTACCATAAATCCTGAAATCTTTATTTCCTTCTGTGGCCATATCCCTCTTCCTTACTTTTCTTCAAAATTCCTTTAACTTTCTTTTTGGAACTCATATTAAAAATCATTTCAACTTGTTTGATTAAGTTTGCTTTCACCGTGCCCTGCATTTTTTTGCAGGTCTGTCTCACTGACTTGCATTATGACAACTTTCTCACCATTTACAGATGACTAAATAGCTCATTGCACTGTCAGAGTGTCCTTGTATTCTCGGAGGGCGAATTATGATAATGTTCCTCATGATTTGGGTGCCACTAAGTTCTGAATCATAATGGGTAGATGGCAGTAAGAGGTCTAAATACAAAGTTCATGGTATTATGTAATCATTAAGAAGATGGTTTTAATCCCTTCATGCTAGCCCATTATTTGGGTGAATAAGATGTTATTTCACTTTTATCTTGTTGGTTATGAAATTGTATTTTTTCTACATTTTTCCCTTATCAAATATTTTAAGTAAAACAGAAGAAAATACATCTGCTCTTTTTAAACTACACTTATGATATGTGTCTTCTCTGAATGTATTGGTTCCTTTTGCTGTTTTCCTTTGTATAACTATTTTCAATTTATATATTTATTAGTTAAATTAGAAGTGGGTGGTATTTAGTGAGGCAGTCATAGTTTGATATTAAAAATGAATAATGAAGACATCTGGGCCATGATCTTATTAGACTATACTGTCTTTTAATTTTAGTATTTCTGATGTTAAAAAGTAATTCTAGGGTAGGCCACGGTGGCTCAGCAGGCAGAGTTCTCGCCTGCCATGCCAGAGACCCAGGTTCAATTCCTAGTGCCAGCCGATGCAAAAAAACCCAGTAATTCTGGGTCATAAGCAAAAAATGCTATCTTAAAACATTGCTGCCAGATAAATAGCAAGCATGAACCTGAAGAAAAGATTGTTAAATCGACTGATCAACAATTTCCTTAAGATTTTCAAAGTTTGATAAAACATTAAAAGGCGAGGAAATTGAGGGTTAAACTATATAGAGTTCCTATGTTTTGGTGATGGATGGTAGTAATGGCAGCATATTATTTTGAAAATAATTAATAGCATTGAAGTACATATCTGAATGTGATTGAAAGGGGAAATATTAAGTTGCATATTTGGTAATAAAATAAAAATTATAAAAAAAATCCATGGAACTGCACTACATAGTGAACTCTTAAGTTAAACTGTGGACTGTAGGCAACAGTACAATTAGAAAATAGCACTTTTGTTAATTGTAACAAATGTACCACACCCATGCAAGGTGTTAATAATAGGGTAGTATTTGGGAATCTTGTATTTCAAGCATAATTGTTCTGTAAAGCCATAACTTCTTAAATAAAAAATAAAATGGAAAAAAAATCAGCCTCCAAAAATGGTGTCCACATGTTTTAAAGGGTTTAATTTTAGGAAAACTAGTCATTAGATAGCTACAAATTTCCCTATATTGTATTTTAGGATACATTATTCTGGATGATTTATGTTACACTGACACACTGAACTACTTCATGAAAACAGCGAATGAAAAATACTTGAAACAGTATTTGTTTCGCCCACCTGCATGGGCACTTTCCATTGTAACACCCTTCTCAGCCTCCAGAAATGAACAATACTATAATCATTAGTATTATACATAACTATATAAATTAGAGAGGGTTATATAACATTATAGACAAGCATTTATCACCTTCCTTCCAAAATGGGCTGAAATATTTGAATTGAGAGCCACATATTTTCTAGTTGACAAAATTGCTATTATGATATCACACAAATTTGATATCTCACAGAAAGAAAAGTACTTCATTCATTAAGGATGGAGAGACAGACAAAAATGCAACAGTTCCAAGGAAGAAGATGGCTGGGGCACTAGGAGTCAATTTCATAACCCATGAAGCCAGATACTTGGAGAATTAAATGCCTTCCTTTTACCCATGAAAGCTTTTGTGAAGGGCTTGCCTGAAATGTGGCCAAATGAGTCCCCATGGTGCTGGACTTCTTGACTGAAAGCCCAGCATGGGCTGTTGCTTCAGTGGCCAAGAAGGAACCTTCTGGCCCCGGCGAGTCCCCAAAGGAGAGGGCCTACTGTCTTGTGTCCAGGTTAGTTTTCCAAATTCACCAAAGTACCTAAATCAGGACTCGGCTGAGGTTGGGCAGAGAGTCCAGGAATGTTATTAGAAACCTTCCTTGAGAGTAGTCCCTCCATGTGGACAGATGGGGTGCAATTATTTCCCCCCCAACAAATACCAAATGCAGTATCAGTCCTAATATCCCTATTAGAAGTGGAATACAGAGTAAATGAATTAAAACTTAAAATTCACTCCAATTTTGTGTCATCAGAAAGATTAAAGAAGACATTGCATCTATTTTTTTTTTAACAGAGCAGTGTGACCTAAAGGGAGTGTTAAATGGTAAGACACAGTTTAAGACGGAGTTCTTGGGAGAAAAAACGTTACCAAACTGTGCCAGTTTGAAGCTATTATGTACCCCAGAAAAGCCATGTCTTCTTTCCTGATCTAATCTTATAGGGGTAGGGCAACCATGTTTCTTTTAATCCTAATTCAATATTGTGGGGTAGAAGCCTTGATTAGATTGTTTCCATGGAGACTGACCCATTCAATTGTGGGTGTGACCTTTTAATTAGATGGAGATGTGACTCTGCCCATTTAAGGTGGCTTTTGATTGGAGTCCTTTAGAAAGGGAAACATTTTGGAGAAACTTCAGAAGTGACAGAGGCAGCAGGAATAGCATTTGGAGATGCTTGGAGGGTTGACAGAGAAAGCAGATGCCTAGACACGGATGTTCAGAGATGCAGAGCCCAGTGGACGTTTCCATGTGCCTTCCCATGAAATGCTAAGCAAGCCAGAACTCCGAGTTTTGCCCTTAAGGAGCTAAGTGAAAGCCCACAGATGCTTAGAGAGGAAACCACTGGTATCAGTAGCTGGAAGCAATGGAACCAGGAACAAGGATCAGCAGACACGAGTCACATGCCTTCCCATGTGACAGGCATTGCCGTTCTTGAGTCAAGGGATCCTTCTCTGGATGCCTTAGTTTGGACACTTTTATGGCCTTAGGACTGTAAACTTGTAACTTAATAAATTTCTCTTTAAAAGCCATTCCATTTCTGTACATTGCATTCTGGCAACATTTTAACAAAATAACACACAAATGAAATAATATAATGGTAGCAGTGATGGTCAGATTGGATCATATCTAATCAGTGTACAAAACAGATGCTCTGGAATTTGTCAGGGAATATTAATGAAAATTACATAAGTATGAAATAGGAGACAAAACAGATGTGGATGATAAGCATAAAAATGTACATAGATATGTATGCATCTAGGTATAAGCACATCTGTGTATTTGTCTTCAACCCAATACATATGTTATAAAATCATAAGAATATAGGCTGGAGAACGTAGAGCTGGCATAGGAAACGTATTTTTTAAAAGACAGAATGGGAGGAAAATAGCAAAGAGGGAAGTCTTGAATCTTAAGATTAAAAGAGTCGACAGATTACTAGCAGAAATTAATCATTTTCAAAAAAAAGTGTTTTCCAATTCAATAACTATTTAGGAAGCAAATCAAAAGAGGTACTCCACAGAGGAAAAGTAATTGGAATTATTCACTGAAACATTTACTGCAGAAATACAATTATGGGATAATAATTATACCTTTTCCATATGGCATTGTGACATCTAGTGAGAAAATGCATGTTATTGTTTTCTTGCCCAATGTGTGTGCTACAATTGGTATGTGCAATGTACTAATGCCCCCACCTTCTATTGTTACCTCAGAATTCTGACTCATTGAAATTTTTAAATCTTACAATTCAGTCCTATCTCATTACTTTAGTGACTCATTTATTAATTTATTCAATTTTTATTTCCCACCTCCCTCCTTTGTACAAAATATTGTATAAATAACAACATATAATTTTATGATGTTTAAAGATTGGAATAGTGGAAGGACATTAAATATATATTTAAATTAATTGAAAGAAATACACTATAACCTTGAGAGATATATAGGCAATTTTAGAGAAAGTACTGACTTCTTCCTTTGAATGGGGTGGGTTATAAAGAAGAGTCTTATATAGGATTTTTTTTCCAGAGGGAAAAATGTATGCCTACTTTTTTGGCAGAAAAAAATTTCATAAAAGATAAAAATGGCAATAGGCTTCTATAGATACTGGCAGAGTTACAAATACTGCATTCCGTTAATGCTCAATTTCAAATTACACATAAAGCAAGAGTTATATAATGCATCTAAGAGAATTCATTGACAAATCTATACCAAAGTAATAGCAAGGTATGTTTCCATGAACTGTTTTACTTTTCTTTTATTTTTATTTTTTATTTTTTTAGTTTTTCCCAGTAAGTTTTTTAACAACATTTTCCTATGGTACAGCCAAGAGATGTGCACATGCAATGGTTACATCAAAATGGAAATAGGAGGAGTGTATGGGCGGTTCAGTGGTAGAATTCTCTCCTGCCAAGTGGGAGACCCAAGTTTGATTCCTGGCTAATACACTACCCCCCAAAATCAACCAAACAAACGAAAAACACTTCAATAAATGATGCTGTGATAACGAGATAATGACACGGAAAAAAGAATTAAATGTGACTCCCACCACTCAGCATATGAAAAAAAATGGAAATATGAACACATCTGCATACATCCCTTTCCCTGCACTTTCTTCTGCCCCTCTGCAGCCAACCTAATGAGAAAGTCCTGATGTACACGGCTCAGAAATGGTGTAACAATTCCACGTCAAAGATGCCTCTATTCTATTAACAACAACAACAAAAAATTATAATTTTGTTAATTCACTAGCTCTACTTTTCATCATACATGTCACTTCAAGATATCTGAAAAGCTTAGATGTTATGAAATAATCTTATCTGCAGTAAAGACAGGTATTTTACAAAAAATGCACATAGAACTATGGTTATAATCTAAAACTCACTTCTGGATATAGAGATACTAGCAAAGAGCCCTTCCCTTTGCCTTGTTCTTCTTCCTCTTCTACCACCAAGTAACAGAATGACCAAGTAACAGAAATACATCTAGCCCCAAGAGGTGAATTAGCAAAGGTCAGTCTTTTCTATAAACTAACACAAGGAAATTTCTATAGGGACTGTCATTCTACCTTTATTTTTAATATATTTTGGACATTAAGTCTTATACTTAATACACAGCAACAACTAAAAGACTTATATAACACAACGGTCAGGCAATATGAATTTGTCTAACAACTCACTTTCAAAGAACCCTTCCCTCTGCACTTCCATCCCTGCCCACTCCCCATCTGCACACTGCTCCAAGACATCTAATTTAACAATACCATCCCCATGTAATAACGGAAAAACAATTTAAAGTATTATTTTACCCTTTTATTTATTTTTTTTTTGTATGGCAGGGTCACATTTCATTCAGTGCCATTCGTTGAATTGTTTGTTTGTTTGTGCTGGTCTCTGTTTGGGAAGTGCATGGGCAGGGAATCAAACATGGCAGGCAAGAATTCTACGACTGAACTACCCTCGCACCCCTATACTCTTTACTTTTAACATATGTTGCATACATCTAAGCATCTAGAAAGATTAGATGTTTCAAATAAATTTGAGGACAAATTTAAATATACACAGTAGCATTGAATAAACCATACACATGTAACAAAAGATATAATCTGGATGTGTCTTATAAACAGGAACATTCTGGCCTAGAACCCATCCCCTTCTCACCTCTATCAACCCAAATCTACAACGCTTAGAGTGTATTTCTAAAATGTTGCTTCCACAAGTAAAATTCCATTCTCTTCAGAACAAAGTCTCCCCCATAAATTTTCTATATAGGAACTTTGAGTTTTGTTTGGCTATTGGAGGAAATGGGTAAGAGGATCCCATCCAGATAGGAAAGGAAAACATTGCATACATAGTTGGAAAATGAAGGTATTTGTGGAGAAGAAGAAATTCTGTTTCACCAGGGTGTTGGGGGACTGAAAAGAATTTGTTGATATTTCTGTTAGAATGTTAATTGAGGGTCTAAGAACTTTGGAATTTCATCCCAAAGGCAATGAGATCCACTGAATGACTGATCTCAGAGTGACAGAAGCACTTCATTACTTTGAAAAATTACCCTGGCAAAAATCATTGAAAAGGGAAAATTCTGGGCAACGTAAGACTATCTGGGATGCTTCTAGGAAAGTAAAAAAGGAACTGACTATAAGGCCTTTAACCAAGGAAGTGCAGGAAAAAATAGAGAGGATGATAATAATGTGAGATATTTCAGAAGTGCGATCAATAGAACATGGCAAGTGACAGAAGGTGCAGGGGACACAGTGTGAACAAGATACGTTTTCTATTCCTAAGGTTGTGAAGCATTTTTAGATGAAAATATAAAGTAAATAAAAATGGTATCCAAGGAAAATAATTGCCTTCAACTAGAACATAGTAGAGTTATTTTCGCTTAGAACTTAATAAAATTTATGTAATGACCAATTAGTATTCACAGTTCTGAATTATGTTCTGGGGATAGAGCGGCAAAAAGGCAACTGGCCTTCCTCTTTAAAAGCAGTATGAGGCTAATGGGGAAGGCGGATATATAGAAACATTTTAAATGTGCAAAGCTGAGCCCTTAGGTGAGAAGGAAGCATGAGTGTTGAATATGTGCAGAAAGTGACTCATGAAGTATGAAAGGGTTTCCCAGAGCTTACATTAAATCCACATCCTGAAGAATGGATGGGAACTCAGGAGGCAAAGCAGAGTGGGAATGTCAGACCAGATAGATGAAAACCAGGGACAAAGACTGAATGATTTGCAATCAAAAGAGGTTTCAAAATCTAGAAATTTGGCACATTCCTCCTGTCTTTGAAAACACATGTCTTTGAACTCCAGAGCATGAGGTAGGTTTATTATATCATTAAAAGAGATGACGATTTATAGTAACCAACTCTGCACTCATCCTAATAGGTTGTCTGATACCAGAGTACTATATCTGTTGTTATCCCTGAAATAGTTTGATAAGACTGTGATGATCATGATGGTGATGATGAAAATGATGATAAAATTGGGATCCATATGGCAGTAGTAATATAAAATAACCCTTCCTGACTGTCACTGCATAAAAGTCACCATCACTAATCCCTCATTTAATCCTGAAGACAGAAGACCATGTTGAACCATTTCTTATCACACAGTTGATTTAACTGTTGCTGACCTTATCCTAATAGATAAAATGAAGGATATTATTTTTCTATTAAAATTTATTTAGCAGGTGTTTCCCCTGGTTTTCAAACAGGGACATTTTACTTCACACATCAAAATTATTTCTAATTGATAATGTTGATTGCTTTGTAAAATCTCCTTTTATGAAGTTATAAAATGAGTAAATTCGTGGCTGTTTCATACACAAGTATAAATTCCCTTCAGTGAGTTGAAAGGCTTCCAGAAATATTATAAGTCAGATGTTTTCTCCTCAGAATTACTCTATCATTTTATTTCCTTATTTTCAAGTCTGGTGATAATCATGCTCTAGAAGTTTCAGAAGACTTATTTTGGTTTTCCTATGAATATTTTAAATTCCTAGTCCTTTGCTTTATTTGAATGTACCTGAGCAACAGAACCTTTTCAAAATTCTGTGATAACAGTGTCCATCTCCAAATTTTCCTGTCCAGTCTCCTGTGCCTTATGACCACTGAGATTGTAACATTTACAAGATTGAATGAATGTATTTGGCTTAAGAAATATTTTACTTTCTGCCTTAAATCAACCTAATGTGCTGAGGTTAGAACATCATTAAATTAATGCCTATGCTATCTGAAGGAATGGCTACACTTTTATTTTGAAGAACTGCCTTATGTAGAGCAATCATTATTTCAGAGCTTTTAATGGACGTTTTCCAACATAGGCTCAGCACAGTGCAGTCTTTTAGGCGTCACTGCATCCATCACAGTTATTAATCTATTTTCTCAGAGTATATTTAAGAAAACCCTTATGATTAAAAAGAGAAAGAAAATGCTCCACAATTACTTCACACTGAGTACATTTCACTTCTGTTACTTTAACAACTCAAAATTTGATTGAGAGTACAAATTATGCTTATGGTATAAAAGTTTGTGCATGTGTGTACAAATAATACTTATTTATGTTGAGGAGAGCTTTTCTTTCCAAGCTAATTATGGTGTGACTAAGAGATAAATTTTTGCTGTGTTTAAGTCTCTGAGATTTAAAGCTTTTTTAAAACTTGCAATATACCCTGGCCTATCCTAAATAACATGTATACCTCATGGGACTATTGAAATGATTGAGTTTTTATGTAGAATGTGCTTAGGGTTCTATCTGGCACATGGAAATAGTTAATAAATGTTAGCCATTGTTATTATTATCTCTTTTTATTGTTACTCTCTAGAACATGATCTCATTTACTGTCCTTACTTGGTAACTATTACTACATCAATTAATGAATTCATAAAGGAATTGAACTCATCAATCCCATGCCAGGATCCTGGCAGGAAAGGGAAAGAACACTCACACAGTATCATTGGAGAGGACTCCAATGAAGGGAATATTCACATAGGTATAGACAGGGTTATGGGAACCCAACCAGAAAATTTGAAATACCTAGAGACAAGCAAGAGAGGAGACCATTACATCCCTCAGGGTTAAAGAGGCAAGAGGGCAGGGGTAGGGTTGAGGAGTAGTTGCCAGACCAAGCCCAAACAGGAGCTGTGGCCTCTAGCTGAGGGCAGCAGTCCCTCCTGTCTCTTCCTTGCAGGGAGGTTGCTGGTGGGATACACATCTCAAACTCTCCTTCCTCCACCAGGCAGTGTCCAACTGGATGCTGTAGACCAAGGAAGCTTGGTTGATTCAGCCCATAGAGATCAGCCAACGTATGCCAAGTAGGGTAAGGTGCAGGTTTGAAAGACCAAACAAGAAACATATAACCAGGGGATATTGGTCCAAATCTCACTGGGAGCACTTAAAACTTTTGTGCTGGTAGAACCATGTGTACGCTACCAAAGAAAGTTCTGATTCTCAACACTATGGTCTATATTCAAAGCATGTCTAATAAGGTTTTGGTGTCGTTCTCCTACAGCTAGAGTATATTATCTCTGAGTTGGAGAGAAGAGTCAAGCAAAGATGAAATCAAATAAAAGTCTATTATAGGAAAGAGACTGATTTCTATAAGATCTGATGCAGTTGCCTAAGCTCCCCTAGCCCAACTCCCTCCCACCCACTATTCTACTCCAGACCATGTTAAGAAAAGACCACTTACCTGGTAAGGGACAGCCCCTATCTCATTTTTCTGCACTACTTTATTGTGTAAAGAGAACGAAGCAATTGAAAAGGGGGAGGGTGGACATTAAGTGAATCAATAGCTTTTATGTCTTTCCATGATCACAAATAATGTTACCATAAATTTGCTCTAATATCCTTGCTTTTAACTCATCACCTTTTTCAGCATGGAATACAGCTTAACTCTGAATTTCCTGTTAATATTCTATTGCTACAAAGAATTGGTCATCATTGATTTTTTTTCCAGCCTGATACAAAAACCTTCAGATGTTAGTCAATACTATAACTCATACACTTTTTGTTTATTATACAAAATTTAGGCATCTTTCACTTATTTCATTATTTCTACTTTCATGCGTTGTTGACAAATAAATCATGTTCCCCAGGAAAAAACACGTTCTTTATCTTAACTCATGTTCTTGTGTGTGTGAACACATTTTAAATACAGATAAACCTCAGAGATATTGTGGGTTTGGTTCCAGACCACTGCAAGAAAATGAATATCACAGTAAACTGAGTCAGACAAGAGGGACTGCTGCTCTCAACTAAAGGCCAGTGCATACAAAAGTTAAGTTCACACGATACTGTATTTCATTAAGTAGATTTGCTCAATGCAGGGTTGCTTCAATTTGTAAAAAAACGCTGTATCTCTGAAGCACAATAAAGTAAAGTGCAATAAAATGAGGTTTGCCTGTATTATCTTTAAATGTGTTAAAGTGAGTCAGGGTATGAACTCATTTGTGAATAGAGTCTTTGAAGATCATATTTAGATGTGGCCAACTGAACCAGAATTGGCCTTAATCCTGATAACTGGAGGCCTTTTAAAAGAAAGTAATAGGGAGAAGCTGAAAAGGGAAAGGAGAGGGCATCTCCATGTATCAGAAAAACCTAGGAACCCCAAGGGTTGCTGGTCTTTCTAGCAATCCTTGGGAGGAAACAGGACGTCTAGCCTTCGAAACCCTGAGATAATAAATTCCCATTGCTTAAGCCAATCCATTGTGTGATATTTGTCATAGATGCCTGGAAAACTTAGACATGCATTCCTGTTCTTTTCTTTCTTTGCTTTATGCTCTCTTCTTGTCTTACTTTAGTGGTTATAATTTATGTTGTTAAAAAAACTTCCTAAACTTTTGTTATTTTTGCTGTAAACACACTTTATTTTTCTCCTGTATCATCTGAAAATATTATACTTAACTTTTCTGGAGAAAAAAAATCTCAGCTGCTTGTCAGGAATTTCTATTATTTTGAAAATAAAAATGATAATTTTGCATCTCTTGTCTAACACCAGCCCTATTCTTCAGTTCTTCACCACATCTCCTTTATCTTTACTAATATAATCCTCAGTCAATCATCTCCTATCCCTTCTAAAGAGAGGTTTGTGGGACAAATTCCAAGCTTTAAGGTCAGAGAGTATAAACTTTGTGTCTAAACCACACAAATCATTAAGTGAATTCCGTTAAATGTAATTTATCTCTGGACCTTATTTTTCTCATCAGTTAAAACTGAGAAAACAGTATATAGTTGGGTTCTTGTGAGGATTATGTACAATAAATGGTAGAGTTAAATATAGCTCAAGTTCTTTCTCCAGTCTCTCACTGAAGGTGTTACAGAAGTATGAGTAAGAAAGTAGGATATAAAAATGTTAATGAAATAATATGAAATCATAGATTTGAACTTCTCTGAAATAGGTTTACTCTGTTCAGATAAGCGCTACTCTATGGGCCCATTCTTATCTTTAGGTGGGCCTTGCTCTGGGGAAAGCAATGTGAACAGACAGTACAAGCCCATTATTTATCTCCTCTTTTGTAGAACGAGTGGATGGACAGCAGCCTGGAAGCTCCTATGGTAGCCAAAGAATCGCCATGGATCTTAGGGTCCATGGCCCAAATCCTGTCCTCCCAATATTATCAGGCTGCCTTTAATGAATACGGGTGACCTCTACAGGGACCCAAAGCAAAAACAGATTCCAAAGATGAACTCAGGTCTAGTCTGCAGGTTCATGGACGTGGAGATGGGCTGATTCTGGGAGACCCTAAAACTTTGCGATGGTGTGAACACCCTGATCTTAGAGCAAGATAGCTATGTCAGTATGTGGAGGGCATAGTAAACACTGGCTACAACAGATGGCATGCTTCTGGTTTGCATTTTAAACCAAAGGTTACTTGGGAGTGAATTCAGAATAAATATGCTGACTCAACCCAGAAGCCGAGATTCAAAAAAAAAAGTAGTTAAATCTACTATTGCAATAGAAGTTTGACAGGGGAGAGCATGAGTACAGGAAATAGGCAGAAATATTTTGAGATTTCTATTTATAGGAGGCTTGGCAGGAGCAAAGAAGATAATATGTGACTTGAAATATGCTTACTGGATTTCTTTCTCTTTGACAACTCACTGAAAATAGGAAGTACTTATGAAGATTTTTAAAGCCAGATAGTGTCGCTGAAAAAGTACTCTGTCATGAGCAGCCTGAAACCAAATTTGAAAAATTTTTTTTAACCCCAAATAGACCTTCCTTCCCAAACAGCTTGATCAGGAGTTAGTTTTTTTTTTTTGGTACGCTGTATAGTAGGGGTCACATTTCATTCTTTTTCCATGTGAGTATTGCCTTTTTGCTGCACCATTTGCTGAATTTGTTTGTTTGGTTTTCTGTTTGTTTGGGAAGTGCATGGGCCTGGAATTGAACCTGGGTTTCCCCCATGGCAGGTGAGAATTCTACCACTGAGCTACACTTGGACCCCCAGTAATGCATTTTTAGAGGAAAAAAAGTCATTGAGTATGATTATGATTTTATACTCATTCTCAAGTTTAATTCTAGTTAACTGTCCAAGAATCCAAAGACATTTCTCCCCCCACTGCCCCCCCCAAAAATGTGTGAGCACATTTTTATTGTGCATCTACTATGTAGTCAGTCTTATGTAAAGTAAAAAAGGTGGCAGAGGAGAGGCACAAGGCAAAGGCTCACATCTTTGTGAAGATTTCAGTCCCTTTAAGGAGATGAAATACGTTTTCAGAATTTACCTGTGCTAAACTTTACCATATTACTGAACTAAGTACATGGATTCATCCATGGGAGTACAGAAAATAAATACTATAGGGCTTTAAAGTTGGGAGATAATGAGAAAGATAATACTGTACTGGAGTAGACAGAGGATATTTCATGGAGAGAACATGGTATGGTACTGAATCATGAAGAAATAGAAGAAGTGAAAGAAACAGTGAGACTATTTCAGAGAGTACATCTTCCTAGTGCCCAGAGAGAATGAAGCAAAGGGTAGGTAAGTTTTTTTAAGGCTGTTGTAAGCAAAACTGGCCATTTGGCTGGGTCTTAACTCCTTTCCACTCAATGCCTCTGAGTTCAGAGATGGCTGGAAGCAGTAAGGTGGGCCTGTTAATGTGGTATGGAAATTTTATTTTATGAAGTCCTGGACCCCTTTGGCCTCTACCCCTTAGAATCAGGGTAGGGACCACGACTCCCAGCCCCCCTCGGGAATGAAAACCTCTATACAAGCTTCATACTTGCTTTAAGGCTTTTATTTCTTAAAGCATAGCATTCTTAAGAAACCGGTTGGAAAATATAGATATACAGCTCAAAGGTTAAGAGGAAACATGTATTTGTATAACCAAGACCTAGCTCAAGGAAAGCACTAACTGTGCCCGCCCAGAGGTAACCCTGCCTCCCATCTAAGTCCTTGGACTGTCTAGAATTTCATAGAACTGGAGTAGTTCATCCTATATTGACTCATGTCTAGCTTCTTTAGCTCAGACTGATTCGTGAGATTCATCTGTGTTGTTGATCGACTCTCTATTTCATTGCTATTCATAGCTGTGTAGTACGATTCTATTAATGAATATTAATATGGACTACTATCTGGATATCTAATCTACTGTTGTTGTGCTTTGGGGTTATTTCCAAGTTTTCTTTTTGCTGATGTGAACAATGCTTCAATAAACATACTTACATGTTTCACTTGGTGAACATGTGCATGCACTGCTGTTTTGATAAGACATTGCTCGGTCATAGAATGTATGTATTTCAAAGTTAGTGGTTAATACCCAACTGTTATTCAAAGTGCCTGTAGACTTAGCTTACACAAGCAGTATTTTGGATTCTCATTGTTCTGTGTACTTGCCAGGTGTTTGGTTTTGTTTTTGTTTCTTCTTAGCCATCTTTTTGTCTGGGTAATGTATGACATTGTGATCTTAATTTTAATCTTCTTTGTTATTAATGAAGCAAAGCAAAAGCTTTTGACATTTTTTTTAACATGGGCAGGCACCAGGAATTGAACCTGGGTCTCCAGCGTGGCAGGCGAGAACTCTGCCGCTGAGCCACCATTGCCCGCCCGCCATTATTTTTATTGTCTATTTGGATATCCCTTTTCATGATTTGCCACTCTCTTGCCAATATTTCTATTGCATTGTCTAGTTTTTTTTATTGTTATTGATTACTTCATATATTCCAGTCTCAGTGTGGTGTAGATGCTGCAAATATCTTTTATCAGACTATGGCTTGATTTTTCTTTCTCTTATTTGTGCCTGTTGTTAAATGAAGGCTTATAATTTTAATGTACTCTTTTTCATCAGTCTTTTCTTTTATGGGTTATTGTTTTTATATCTGACTTAAAAAACCTTTGCCTTCCCAAAGTTTATGAACATATTTTTCCAAGTTCTCTACCAAAGCCTTTTATTTCCACTTGTGCTTTTACAATCCACTTAGAAATGTTCTGTGTCTTTCTGTAACAGTCAAGTTTCATTTTCATTCCACACAGCTATCCAGTTGTATCGGTGCCATATTTTGAAAACATTGCATTATATTGTATTTTTCTGATGCTCTGCAATACTGCCTTTGCAGTATTGCAAAGGGGGTGGGGGGCTGGATATTTATTGAGTGCCATATGTCATAAGCTTTTGTTACATGAGGGGATAATCGCGGTATCCATCTATGCATGGAACTGTTTCTGTGCACTTATTTTAATCCAATGGTCAGTTTGTCTATATGGGGATCAGTAACACAGTCTGACTTAAGTGTAGTATGGTAAGCAATATCGTTATGTGGTAGAATGAACTCTTCCACATTACTTTCCTTCAAGAGTGTTTTGGTCCTCTTGGCCCATTAAAATTCCATTTAAATATACAAATAAGCTTCTCAATTCTTTCCCTACATACACACACACAGGAACTAGTAATAGTCTTTTTGAAATGACATTCAATCTATAAATAAAGTTGAGGAAAGACATTCTTTCACTATTGAGCATTCTAATATATAACATGAGCTATTTGTCGAATTATTTGTCTAAACTTCCCAAAGCTTTTTCTCAGAATAGCTTCTTTATGGAAATCTCTAACAATAAATTATTTCACAACACGGATTGGGTAGGTTTAGAAGGAAAGAAAACTTCCCAAAAAGGATAATAAACTTGAAGATATTTTAGGATACAATTATTATCCTTGAATTCAACAAAACGTTTCATAGTATCAAATCCAGTGCTTGTTCATGTTATAATCCCCCAGGGGAGCATCAGACACTGGCTTCTAAGAAATATGCCTGAGAAATGGTTCTCTGGACCAGGTACTGGGATAACTTCCACTGGTGAAGCTAGCCTGCCACGGTGGAGTTGATGGTGCAGAATCAATGGGGGTGGGGGGGTGGATATTTCTTGAGTGCCATATGTCATAAGCTTTTGTTACATGAGGGGATAATGAAGGTGAATGCATCCCATTCCTGTAAGTCTAGTGTAGGAGACAGAAAATTAAACAGATAATTTGGAAGAACAATCAGCCTCATCAAAGAGACCTGAGTGAAAAAGAATTGAGAACTTTTGATAATTGTGGTTTACATTTGATTGATGACAGAACATCCCCACTGAGATTAAATAACTGGACCTAGGAGAAAAAATCATATAAGTGCTAATTCCCAGAGTCAGCCCCAATGTGATGGGCTATAGATCTTGTTTCTTTAGGTTATAACATGAAGTATTGTAATATCTGAAACATCAAACTGAGGGACAGATGGGAGTGATAAGAAATAATGGCAAAATAATGCTGAATCCTTAGATTCTACAGCAGAGTTCAGAACAATGACATAAAGACATGCAATCTACCTGCCATTATGGCTGTTCCAATTGCTTGCAACTGGGTTTACTCTATGCTTGTATTACCATTCTTGATGCAAGGGTAGAAAGGGAAGGAACTTTGGAACCCTATTTCTCATTTCTTTATCTGTCACTGGAATATTTTAATAGAATAAGATCAGTTTACGCCTGATGGGAATAGGAGAGACTTAATAAGTATTTTAGTCAAGGTTCTCTAGAGAAACATAATCAATAGGAGAGATCTGTAAATATGAGCAGCTTGCTAGCTGAAGAAGCGAAAGAGTCTCTCTTCCTCCTTAAAAGCCTTCAAATACCAGAGATCCAGGTTCGAGTCACAGTGCCTGCCCATGAAAAAAAAAAAACCTTCAACTAATTGGATTATCACATTGTGGGAGACACACTGATGACTTAATATATCAGATTGTTAGCCTGAAAATATCCATGCAGTAACGGTCAGGCCAGTGCTTCCCTTACCAGACATTGGGCATCATTACTTGGCTAAGTCAACACCAGAGCCTAAGCATCACAATGAGAGTCATGAAAAGAGAAGGAAATAAAATTCAGCAAATATCCACTATGGAATAGAAACTTTGAAAACATTACTTTCATAGATACATTGCATAGTGTTTTACAGCTGATGAATCTGGGATTCAGGGAGAATAAATATGTTGTTCAACACCATGGAAAATAAGTTCAGTTTATCATAGCTAGTATTGCCCACCCAGAATACTAGGAATCCTTAGGAGTACCTATGTGTTAGTTTATCTGACAGAAAATGGAAATGGAAATTCAACAATGAACAAAGCAGAAAAATAAATTCTTGCCCTTAAGAAATGGGCATTCCAAAGGGAAATGAAAAACAAATAAGAAGTAGCAAAATCTGTGGTTTGTTAGAAATTGGTGTTAAGGAGAAAAAAAGATAAAGCAGAAAAGGAGGATATGAAGTTTCAGAGAAAAAAAGTAAGACATTTTAGATAGAGTGGTGAGGAAAAACTTCCTTAGTGTGACAATGCAGTTACCTGTGAGTAAATAGCTTGAGGAAATGATGGGGTGACGATGAATATGTTGGGACAGGAAAGTAGGAAGTACCGCAAGCAAAAGGGAGAGTGAGTGTCAAACCCTTGAGGTGGAAGCATTCCCAAGGTTCTAAAAGCAACAGCTGAGGATACTATGGCTAGAGAGGAGGGGACTGAGGGGTCAAATTTAATGTGGACCAAGACTTTGGCTTGACTTGAGTGAAATGAGAACCCCAGGAGGGTTTGGGGAAGGAAAAGAATATCTGACTTACATTTCAATAGCATCATACAAGCTTCTCTGTTGAGAATAAATCATAAGAAGGACAGGGGCACAGGTAGGGAAACCAGTGTGAAGGCTTTTGAAGTCACAAGTGGTGATACTTATAGCTTTGGCCACCATAAGAGCAGAAGAGGTGTTAAGAAGGGGTTAGATTCTTGATGTACTTTTATAGGGTAAATCACAGAATTTGCTGACGGGTTGAATTTCAGACTGGAGAGAAGAGGAGGAGACAAAATAAACGTAAAGTAAAGTTTCTTTATGTTTGTTTCTTTAACTTTAGCAACCAGGACTGGCAAATTATAGCTTAGATGAGAAAAAAAAAAGAATACAACAAAACAATAAAGCCAATTTGATAGGTTTCTCAGGAAAGGGCATATTTATATCGGGATGTCTGGATTATTCCAATTCCCTCCAGATTACACAAAGTGCCATGGAAGAATTTTCACTTTGCTAGCCCTTGGTTTCCTCTAAATGTGATGCCAAGTTAAACAGACAAGATCACAGATCTTACTGAACTGACTAATTTTAGCAGGAGAAGGAACAGTTCTTCAGAATTCAGAATTTCCAAAGCAGAAAGGATGGGATTTACAAATTAATAAACCAGTATTAAAACATTCTCCCTTCAGTCCTCCTTTGTTCTGGCCAATATTTTGACCCAGTATTTCTCTCCGGGTGATCTAAAAGTGACACCCATCCTGGGACTGTGAGAGACCACATTTCAGTTCTGTATTATGGGGATTGTTTGGCAGTAACTCATAATAACCTAGAACCAGTTGTTTTCCTATTGTAGACTCCTGGGGAGAAGGGGCTATAAAAGCCATATATTATGTTTACATTATGTATTATTCATGCCAGATAATAAAAAAGTGGCCTGTTAATATATATTTTTACTTTCCTTATTATTATTTTGTTCTGCTTTCTAACAAAAACATACTTAGTTTTGATTTTCTTATTTCTACTTATTTCTAAAGCACTATTAACCCAGATTTCCAACATTTAAGTTTTCTTTTACTACTAGAATTGTCATCATTTATTATCCAATACAATATTGATAGAAATTAATAGAAATTTCACTAGACATCTTTCTGGCCACAGATGGTCATTTAAGGACATCAATTCCCACAAACACATGAAACAAGCTAAGATTCAAGAGCAATGTGCTAGCTCATTCATACTTTTAACATCCAGATGATCAAAATTAAAGTTCTTTCAAGAAGACGAAGTTGAAATCATATTTATTAAATCAAACTCATTCTTTAAACCTCCCCCTAAAACAATTGACCGTTTATAATTTCTCAATGCCAAGTCTATAGATTAAGCTGATAAACGAAACATGCTGGCTTGGAATGATTCCATCTTGTAATTTTCTTATTGTAATAACATATTCAGCTTTGGGAATATTCTCATGCAAGTCTCTAACTACAGATATTCTAATTTAATTGGTCTAGCATAAAACTTGGACCTCAGCACTTTTTTATAAATAAACCTTTCCATGTAATTGTAATATGAAGCCATATTTGAAAACTACCAATCTACTTGATATATGTAGGAGCAGAGAGATAGATAATTGTAGCATCATAGAAATATACAGATAGTGGAGAAGAGAAGCAAATACAAGACACTGATGTTTACTGAAAATGACATAGGTAAGAGGCCATTAGCTGAAGGTAGTATCAAACTCCTAAAAGAAAATGCAGGGAAGCATCTTCAGGAACTTGTGCTAAGCAGTGATTTCTTAGACTTAACACCTGAAACACAAGTAACAAAAGGAAAAAGTAGATAAATGAGACATAAAAAATCAAAATCTTTGGTTCCTCAAAGGACTTTGTCATGAAAATATAAAGACAATGTATGCAATGGGAGAAAATGTATGCAATGGGAGAAAATATTTGGAAACCACATATATGAGAAAGAATTAATATCCAGTATGTATAAAGAAATCCTTCCAGTTAACAACAAAAAGGACAACATAATATAAAAATGGGCAAAATACTTGAATATGCATCTCTCCATAGAAGATATGCAAATGGCCAGAAAGCACATGAAAAGATGCTCAATATCATTAGCTATTAGGAAAATTCACATTAAAACTGTGAAGAGATACCATTTCACACTCTTTAGAATAACTGCTACTAAAATTATAGAAAATTACAAAGTATTGGCAAGGATACAGAAAAATAGGAACACTCATTCATTGCTGGTGGAATGTAAAATGGTGCAGCTGCTATGAAGACAGTTTGGCAATTCCTCAAAGCTGAGTTTAGGAATTGCCAGAATATGATCTGGCAATCCCACTACTAGATATATGCCCAAAAGAATTGAAAGCAGGGACTCAAACAGACATTTGCATGCTGATGTTCTTAACAGCATTATTCACAATTTTCAAAAAATGGAAGCATCCTAAGTGTTCAAGAACCAATGAATGGATAAACAAAATGTCACATACACATAGAATATAATATTATTCAGTTGTAAACAAGAATGAAGCCCTGATATATGCCGCAACAAGGATGAGTCTTGAAGATATCATGTTGAGTAGAATAAGCTGGATAGAAAGAGACAAATATTGTATGATCTCACTGATTTGAAACATTTAGATTAAGCAAATTCATAGAGTCAGAGTATAGAACGTAAGTTACCAGGGACGGGGTATGGGAAGTTAAGGCTTAAAATATGCAATGTATCTATTTGGAATGATGGAAATGTTTTAGTAATGGATGGTAGTGATTGTAGCACAACACTGTGAAAGCAGTTAGCACTGAAATATATATCTGAATATTATTAAAAGGGGAGGAAACTTTAGATAATATGTATGGTAACAGAATAATTTTTAAAAATCCATGGAAATGCACTATACAAATAGTTAACCCTAAGTTAAACCATGGACTTTAATAGTAGAAGTATGAAAAAGTGCTATCATCAATTGCAACAAACATTCCACATCAACGTGAGTTGTTGGCTGTGGGGTGTTATATGAGAAGCCTGTATTGTATGCATGGTTATTCTGTAAACTCACAAGCTTTTTTAATAAAGGGAAAAAAAGAATCACACAAAAAATATTGGTACCCATTTTGCAATGAATTTGAAATCTGTAGTAGGCATGTTTAACTTCTTGAATAACCCTTTCTCAGGTGTTTCTTGGACTTATGCATTCCAGACACAGGACTTCTCAAGGAAAGAAACCATGTCTGAATGCAGAGACATGGGACACCAGGATCAGAGTTGTAAAATCTGTATCTAACTTCAACTACAGTGGACTTCTATGAGAACTCATAAATCAGCTCTCCTGTGACTTACGACTCTCTCGTTTCTTGAGGAGGGAGAAAGCCATGTATGGAAAATTACAGCGGGATTTAATTTTCTAGAAGCTGTTAACTTGAGGGAAAAACTTTTATGGACACAGTGAATTCCTGGTACATCAGTCTGGCTTACAACAACAAACAAAATTCACTCAAAATGTTATCATTTGAGAACTTACTCATAAATAAACAGTTTACAAAGACACATGTAGAGGAAATACCAGGAATAGCGCAATAACCTAGAATTTCCTGTCCCTGAATCCAAAAGACAGGAGAAGGAAGTAATTACAAGGATCCATGGGGACAGAGCTGGAAGAAAAATCCCCTGGATTCTACCCTTTCCTTTCTCTCTGATTTTTTCTTGGAACTTCAATTGGCTGAACCAAATCAATAATATGTGACACATAGCTTAGCCTATATGGAGTAGATTGGAGAGTAAACCTGAGGAAGCAGTGCAAAGATAGTTGGCAGCCAGGGCCATTGCATTCTATTTAGTGAATTACCAACTATTCCTTTGAATGAGTCAAATTGCAATAACAGAATAAAGTAGTAAAAAATTAGGCAACCCACTATCAGCCCAAAACAGACAATTATTAAAGAATTGATGAATGAATAAGGAAGGAACTACTTAATTACATATCATAGTATCATGTCATGAGGTATTTCCCGTGGCATCACAAGACCATCCATTTTACTGAGGCTGTTTGGTTCAGCACTCAGTCTTAGGGAAAAAAGCTTAAATTTCCCCCTCACTATTTGATCACTGTTGCCTAGCATAATGCCAGTCCCATAAAAAATGCTCAACTTCTAGTTGCATAAATTAATGAATCAGTGATGGTGATTGTCTCAGCCAATAAACTAGAATTAGGATTAGATATCTGATATTAGGGTTGTGAGTCATAATTACAAGTTCAAAGATAGTGGATGTGTGACCATGGCAGAAACATTGTAACTCACCATCCGCTTGGGTCACCTTGTCTGAGTGGTGGCACAGAGAACTTTGGGAGAAAAATGCAGAAGCCTCATACCCATAATTGAACCCCCAAGTCTGATGTCAGAAACATGAACAAATCCTAACCACAGATGGGACATAAGCTATTCATACTTGTGCTATATCTAGTTAGGAACTAGTCAGGGACTAGAATAGGACTAGAACTCTGTTGAGGCCTCTAGCTCATCCATTCTGAGAAGTTGAAAGGGAAAAAGTTGGGAACAATAGGTGAAGAGCTGGTGCTTCAGTCTGTCACTGTCTCCTAGAAAGGTGAGCATCCTCATGGATGCAAAAGGCTTTCCTGCATTCCCTACATTAAATTTTAGCCGTGTAAATGGTCCTGCCTATCGCAATAAACCCCATTCCTCATACTGTGTGTTATCCTCAGCTACTCCAATCATGACAATTAACTACCTTACATTTCCCAGTAATCCCCAAAGGAGAGACCTGTGTTAAAAAGTCAATGAACAGAACATTTTACCAATAATGAATGGACTAGAAAAGGTGTTAACTCAGCGCCTTGACTTTTCTGAGGAAAATGGAGAGCAGGAATACCAGGTCAGACATAGCCTGCTAAAATCAATTTTCTAGTACTCAACGAATGGCTCTTTCTTATAGCACTATAATTATGCTGGTTAATTTTTTTTGGCTTAACTCTATCTTCTTCAATAGAAATTACAATTGGATCTCTTTTTTAACGTTCTTTTTTATTGTGAAAAATAACACATACACAAAAAAGCAATAACTTTTCAAGTACATTTTAACAAGTAGTTATACATCAGATTTTAAAGTTTGGTATGGGTTACAGTTCCACGATTTTTCATTTTTTCTTCTAGCTACTCCAAGACACTGGAGACCAAAAGAAATCTCAGTACATTGATTCTGCAGTTATAGTCATTTGTTAAGTCCTATATTCTCTGTGATACTCTTCCTTCTCTTTTTTCCTTTTTTTTTGTGAAAAATACCATATATATATATAAGCAATACATTTCAAAGTACATTGTAACAATTAGTTGCAGACCAGAATTCAGAGTTTGGTATGGGTTACAATTCCACAATTTTACGCTTTGATTCCTAGCTGCTCTAAGATACTGGAGACTAAAAGAAACCCGAACATCTATGCATAACTCCACCATCACCTTTGATCTTTCTCTCACTCTTTATGGGTATTTGGGTTATGGCTATTCTAACTTTTTCATGTTGGAAGGGGCTGGTGATAACATGGAATGGGGGATGGAACTAGCTGATGTTCTGGAGAGGCTGGCCTCTCTGCGTTTCAGGACTTATCTGGTCTAGGGACCCATATGGAGGTTGTAGTTTTCTGGAAAGCTACCCTAGTGCATGGAAGCTTTGTAGACTCTTATATAATGCCCTAGATGTTCTTTAAGATTGGCAAGAATAGTTACAATTGGATCTTTAACACATTCAAATAATGGCTCAGTTATTTTTTTCCTCAGAGTTCGTTTCATAACAGTTTGCCAATAGAATCCAGTAAAGGGGATGGGATGGGGGGAGCAAACCTAGGCCAGGAAAAATAAAAAATATATGTGTTGCAATTTTATCCCTAAGTTTCACCTGCCAAATGGGGTAAAATTGCAAGTCTACGTATTAAAATGACAATGCACGTGATAGAGAAAAATCCACCTAGCTCTTCACATTGTGATCTCCAGATCCCTTACTTCTTCAAGACTTCCGGGCTTACAAGGAAATGTGGTGTCTCAAACTGTATTTGTTAAAAAGCCTTGATGTTGCTAACCACGTTTTCTTATGTGAGATATGTGTAACGGGTGGTATAGCAATGCCTGCATGGTGCACTGCTGTGACACATCCTTTCTCCCAGAGATCCCATCCTCATTCCTCTTGTCCTCTGTATACATTGCCTCTTTTCAATTTACTAGCAGCTTATTCTTCTCTTCCAAATATTTTTATTTCCTTTAACTGGACATAACACAAGACAGAAGAACTCTGAAGTTTTGTCATATTTATTTTTTTTGTGATTTTTTCATGTTATGCCTTCACCCCTGGTTTCATACCCAAGTCACTCACACCTGCTTACTCCATGTGGCAGAAGTGTCAGTGCCAATAGCTTACAAGATTTAGTTCTCCCCTCACCTACCATCAATGGGGAGCTAACTTTGCCTTACTGAATTTCTAATGAAAACCAAACACTAAAACAAACCAATAGAAATGAAAGTGAGCAGAGACTTCTAATTCAATTAATGTCTGCTACACAACCCTGACCCAACTGGCTAGTGGGAGCAGAAGATGGTGATGAGAAGATGTCACCTATGAACATGGCCAACCCATGTTGTCAACATCCTGGATGATTTCCCATATAAAGGGATGCTGGGCAGAGAGGTCCAGTGAAGCCAACTCCTCATTTTGGTTTTGGTAGTCAATATGTCTAATCTGGTTAGGTCAATAGCCCACCCATTCAGAATAAAACCCCTACCAAATGAAAAGAAAATTGCATCCATTTTGTCTTTTTTCCACATTGCCCAAATTTAAATGAAACTTTGAAAGCAATGTAGAAAACTTGACGGTTCTATTCCAGGTTTATCTCAAAAGACTCAATTGCAGAGCGGAAAACACATAGACTTTCCTTATTAACACCCCATAAAATTAAATGATTTATCAAACTTATATTGGGTGATTCAGGCACCCACGAATGTTCTTCTAGCTCACTAGTCAGCCTGGTGTGAACAAAGCTCTCATCTGCCAGGCTCCAGCGGAAGCGTCACCTCTTGCTGTCTGGTATTCATCCCAGTCATTGAAGAGCCAAAGTGACACTTCCAGTTGTTCTGCTAAAACTTCTTATACACAGAGAAAACACTTGATCTCTCTACACAGATCAAAACACAAGAAAATGAAGCATGAACTGAATATCTATCCATAACTAGATCTCGCAAGCAACTTATACATTATTCAAGCATACAAGGGCCTAATCTCACTAGAACACTTGCTTTTATCTGGTTCATGACCACCTGCTGTGCACTCATCTGTAACTGTCCTTAATTGTGAAGGCATGATAAAATCTCGGAAGCCTTCCTGCTACAAACACATTTCTTTGCCTGGGAGGATTTTCATGTGGAGATAATGGATCTTGTTTTTTCTTTCTGGATCAGAACATTCGCTTCCCAAAGTCCAGAGTTCTCTAAAACCCCTTGTCGTTCCCATGACCTGCTGTGACTTGGCGTCATTCCTCTTTCCTTGTTAAAAACCCAGTTCTGTATATATGATAATGGAAAAAGATAAGGACAAAAATGGCAAAGATTTAATAGTATCCTCCCAATTCCTGGAATGATCTGCAAATGACTGCACTGATATAAAAAGCTTAAACCACTCAGTTGTCAAAGAAGCAGGTAAAATATTAGACATAGAGTTTAAATAGCTATAATAGTAGTATTTGTCATAGTAACTCTGGCAAACTAAGATAAACACATTCTTCTTTGTGGTGAGTTCACAATTACTGAAGTAAAATACATATGTCACCAGTCATATTTTTATATCAAACACATTGTTATTTACATTTAACATAATCCAAGAGGCAACAATTTTCTTTTGTTCTTCATTGTATCCCCAAATCTTAGACAGTTTCTAACAGATAGTAGGTTTTCAATAAAAACATGTTGGGTAAATGACTATCTTTTATCCTCTTTCTCTGAATAAAACTTTCTCCAGAAAGGCCAGTTTATAATGCTTTAAACATCCCTATTTAGACATTGAAATATAAGAAAGCTATACCTCTGTTCCTTGGCCTGAAATTTTTCTTAACTAACACCCAGAAACCTACTTTGTAGGTAACAGATTTGATCTTTCTGGGGCAAATTAACCTTATCAGACTAAATACAACATGATTTAAGGAGCTGGAGTAATAGCTTGGTGTATTTGCTTTCTGGAGCATATATATATATTTTTTTTAACATGGGCAGGCACCGGGAAACGAACCCGGGTCCTCGGGCATGGCAGGCAAGCATTCTTACCTGCTGAGCCACCGTGGCCCGCCCTCTGGAGCGTATTATTTTGAATGCCTTCCCCTATAAGTTACCATTTCCAATACCAGATGAAGATGCAATTACTGGAAGTATATAAAAGGCACAATAAAATGAATTCCAATCAAGCTTAAAAGCATTTTTGAAGGCAGAAATTAAAACGAAGTGTAGGTTATTCAGTACAAGCAAATAATAATATAAGGATAGTTGTATTCTCTGGTTTTAAGTAAATTCACATCATATATTAGATGTGACTTTGTCCCCTTGTCATTGCCAATAATATTAGAATAACAGCACAGCATTGGCAAAAGGCTAAAAAAAAGTCATGAAGTGAGTAAAGATGGAGAAAAGAGATTAAAGGTCCAATTTCTCCTCCAAAATATATGTGTTATGTGACAAGTGGTCCTAGTACTACTGACTCCAGTGATTACTATGTGGAAGATAAAGCAAACATTATAAAAATAGAGATTCTAGGACAGATCTCCTTCAATCAGTTCATTTTCCGGAGAAACTGAAATATAGGGGAAAGAAGGGGAAAGAAGCTGACTTTCTCAATTTATAAAAGTAAATTCTTTTCTCCTATCATGTTGGATTCTACCATTCATTTTATCTCCAATTCTACATGTCTTCTTTCCAGAGCAAATTTTGTCTTTATTAAACTTAGAACACCAATGCATGAGAGAGCAATTAGAACAACCTGTACCAACAGACACACAGGGTGAAAGTGACTCAAATGCCCATGAAGAGTTATTGACTAGAGTAGGGTTAAGGTCCAGTGGCCCGCGCTCAGCTACACCGGACGATGGCTATCTGTTCCTAGTTTTCTTCTTATGCACCTATCCTGGAACTAAGATTACCGTGGAGCTTTCACTTTGACACTAGGCCACGATGGCTATTGATATTTGGTCAGACTCATTGGCTATTGATGATTGAACTGTGTACCCTACAAAAGACATGTTCAAGTCTTAATCTGTGCTGCTGTGGGTGTGAACTCATCTGTAGACAAGACCTGTGAAGATGTTATTATTAGGTAAGGTGTGGACTCATTTATGAATACGCTCTTTGAAGATCTTTTTTTAGAAAAGACCTAATTGAATCAGTGTGGGCCTTAATATCTACAGCAGAAGTCCTTACAATGAGAGGAAATTGGACACAGCAGTCAGAGCAGCCAGAACTCAGAAAAAGTCAAAGGAGGAGATCATGTGACAGAGGCAGAGATGCATGCCAAGGAACCCCAAGGATTGAGGCAAGCCAGCATCAGAGCACTACAGACTGCAGGAAAAAGCATTTGGAAAGCTTGATTTTGGACACTATGAGTCCACAATCCATGCTGGTGGGTGCTCTGTTAAGGACCTTCCTCAAGCACCATTTCTGCGTATGCCGACACACTGAAATCAGACATCAGGTCTAAAATCAAATATCACTCTACGGGAAAAAAGGCCTTCCTTATTTTCCCATGCAATCCGTGTTGAAGGACCCCTTTTTGTCTTTTGTTCTTAAAGTTTTCATTTTTATTTGTTCTTTCTGTTTCCAATCTATTCTGGATTGATGCTTTCATAAAATGTGATAAAAATAAATCACTAGCATAAAAAGATAAGACATTTTAAAAACAACTAGAGACATATGAACTATGCCCCAATAATGTTATTGTGTCATTCAACAGCAAGACATTTACATTTCATTATATATAATCAAACCAAATGAAACACAAAGAGACAAAAAAAATTATAAAATTGTACATTTGTTCTTGGACTTTGTGCTCAGACATCATCAATATAGAGAAATTCATTGTAGTATAATGAAAAGCTTGTCTGGTCTCTGATGACAGTGTCTAGGAAAGTAACTGCTACACTTTTGTAATTTTCCCTGATAGCAGCATTTTGTGTTATTCATACTGGGCCAAGGTTCACACCTGATAGTTTATATATTAGCAAGACGACAGGGTTGGTCCTGGCTACACCAGAAATTCCAAACACGTGCTTTGAGGGCTTTGAATTCTATGGATTGGTGAGGGACTAGAGACACTGTTCAACCACAGAGGCATTGAGTCCATCAAGCTTATAAACTTTGAATACACTGAAGCACCTACCGCTTGTCCTGTCTGTCTCTTCCTTTGGCTTCTTCTTACTTGTATCCTTTTACTATAGTAAAGCTATAATGGTAAATATTGTGCTTTCGGTGAGTTTATGAGTGATTCTAGCAAATTACTGAGCCCAAGAGGTAGTGGGAACCCTGGAATTTGTTGCCAATGTGGATGGCCTAGGCCCCTAAACTTGCAACTGATGCCTGAAGGGACATCTTGTAGAAGATAGCTCTTAACCCATGAGGTCTCGCCTAACTCTGGGTAGAGTCAGAATTATACTGGATTGAGTTATTGCAGTATTTGAAGTTGGTATTAGAAGCTGTTGGAAATTGCTGTTAGAAATTTTTAATATCTATATAATAGGTCTTCTTCACTCATAACTTTTTGTTATTGCTCAATAGTAAGTAAATGAAAAATATAATTAAAATTGTGATTTCCCATATACACATATTTTCAGCAACCACTGACTATATTGTCAAGAGAGAAATAACAAACTAATCTTCAGGACAACAAAGGCATTTATTTGGAGGTTTAGAATTGCAATTTATAAGCACAGACTCAGGTAGCAATCCATACCATGTCCTTCTTGGCAAGGGTTTTCAAAGGAAAAGAACATTAGATAAATTGTTTGTGGTTGGTGGATATTTGGGGTACCCCAAAGGTCCTTCAAGTTAATATTTTACTGATTTCTTTAACTTGTAATTTGTTTATAGTGTCCAGATATCCATAAAGTTTTGAGGAATATTGCTGCTTGAGGCTTTACATGCTTTGTCAGTTTGTGATTTCTGGTTGAATTTGCATTAATCTCCAGAATGACCTCTTAACTCCATTTTAAATATCTTAGCCATAGTAATTTTATTTTGCTTTATTTCTTTTTGTACTTAAGTGCTAGCTACTTTCAGCAAGTGATTATGAAAAGTTAAATTTAAATGATTTTCCAATGAAAGAAATGGATTCTGCATCTATGAATTTCCACTCCATGGATTTTCCTTTGATGCTAAGTAATTTTAGCACATTCTATCCAATTTGTAAAGTGTTAATTGATAATTTTCCATAGATGTATAATACGAAAATCATCATTTACTTGATCCAAGCTGTTGTTAAATGATCAAGAATGTCATAATCTGTACAAATCTGGTTCTTTTAAGGTTCTAACTTTTAATTCTCCCCTTTGATCTTGTCTGCCTTTGAAACACATGTTTAATTATTACCTTTCATGGAAATATTTGGATTATTAAAAATGCCAACTTATATCACACAGTAAACAAGACTCCCTGTTCAATCTCTATCTTTAAACTCATTTCATCTTTTAGGGACGCCCCCATAGATCATTTTGCAGCTCAAACTTTCTTGACAGAATTTTTTCCCATGAAAACTATTATACCTCACCATTCAACAATTGTTGTTATAGCAATTTTATATTCTCAATTGACAATGAGAATAATCTCAAATTCAAGGCTTTGTAACTTTTTAACTTTATAAAGTTCACAGATGTTACTGTGGCACTATGCACACTCTGTAGCTCACCACACTTTGAGGTTAGAGAACAGCAAGGCTTTCTTAATGAAGAGATCAATTATTCTGTTGATTTATCTTTTGACACCAGCTCCTTATCTCAGTGACCTTCCAGAATGTTTTCTTGTCAACCTATCCTGAACATCTGCAAATACAGTACTCAAACTCCAATCTACATTTGAGAATATAGTTTTATGCAGAAATTCCAAACACGGAATTTTATGCAGAAATTCCTTCATAGTTTTATGCAGTCCAGTGTTAATTGTGTTTGTCTGAATTGAAGATGAAACACAAAAGAATTTTCCTTCCTTTCGCTATAATATCAAATAACACATATACCTAAAGAACTATCATGTTATCTATTTTTATGTTATGTCTATTGGAGGCAGTCTTTTCACTCATATTTTGGCATTTATGTGTGCCTTTTGGTCTTAAAAACTATATTATAGCAAAATATTATATATAAATTCACAAAGCATGATGTTTAGATGTGAAATATAAAACATCTGCTTTGTCAAATCTTTAACTCAATGTTCTTACATTCATATAAATCTTTGGTTTCTAATTTATATCTTTATGCTGCATATGTAAATTCTGCTTACATTTTGTTGCTCTCATTGCTTCATTAGTCAGTGTGTCTCTAAAAGTAATACATGATAGCTTCAGCACTTCACTATCAATTATCTTTTTAAAACAAAAGCTCAAGTTATAAGGGACCATGCTTCCAAATAAAATTAGGAAAAACAGTAAAAAACTAAGCTAACAGAATTACAAATGAATAAACTGATTGAATGGGGTGGAGATTAAAGGAAATTACCTAAACATCTTTGGAAAAAAAACAGATTTTGTCTGGGACAGTTTAATGACACAAAGAACTGTATAGAAACACTGTACTGTAGTACATGTGTTTCCCTAATGAGAATAGGTTAGTAACTCTGAAACTACTTTATGTGTACAGTAGGATTATAAAAGTAAGTAATACATTGGAGATGATGTGAAGCAGAAATAGAAGTTACAATATGTAAGATTAAAGGTCAGAATGGCGATCAAAGGAATCAGTATGAGGTCAGAGATAGAGCTAGTAATAGAAATGACAATAAGTATGTGTGTATGTATGAGTTAGCATACAGGAGGTAAAAAATCACAATCACAAATGTGGAGTATGCAAAGGGTAGCTACAAAATAAACTTAGAGTAAACATATATAATATTAATGTCCATAATAGCAACCTAATTTAAACATCTTACTTACAATCCAAATCATTACTATAGACAAGAAACAAAAATTCAGTTTATAAGGATCTGAACCGAAGAAAAAAAATTATTAAATTTGTTGTCAATGACAAACTATAGATAAACTATGAGAATCAATCAGCCATTGTTTGGATACATAGACATCACTACTAGATATCAGCAATTACAAAATTACTTCTTATATGCCACCATTTACAAAGACATCAGGAAACACCAAATACTGAGCAGTAAACCTAAAGAAAAGGTACAAGATCTGCACACAGGAAAATGATTGACATTACTGAGAAAAGTTTAAATAGCTTAAACAAAGTGAAAGGTAAGCATATCATTTTCATGAATTGTTATACTCAGTATTGTAAAGATAATATCAATCTTCTCCTATCAAGCTATAGATCTAATTAAATCTTAAAAACCAAGCAGATTTTATTTTACAGAAATTGAGATACTGATTGAGTGATTATACAAAAATGCAAAGAACTAAAAATTAAGCTAAGTTCATATTATCTACATTCTCGAACAACAGAATATATTGCAAAGTGCCAATCATTAAAGTAGTGTCAAATTGAACCATTGATAACAAATATATCCACAAGATTTCAGAAATAGATCCACCCAATAGATATTTTTATTAATAACCAATATGACACTGAAAAGCAGAAGTGGGAAAAGAGAGGTTTTTTATTAATGGTAACAAAACAGTAAATAACCTAAAGAAAAAAAAAGAATTAAACAGTAAACCTTACATTATACCATAAACACAATTTCTATACAGGTAGAAGTTTCATCTAAATGTTTACTTTTAAATAATAAAGCTTCTATAAGATAATTTAGGAGAATATTGTAGTGATCCTGGGGCAAATAAATCTTATTAAACAGAAAAAAAAACTATAAAAGAAATTATTGATAAATTATAGCACATTAATTCAGTGTCAGTTAAGTTCGGGTGCCAACAGAGCTAGGAAAGGGATTCAGTGGTTTGTTCAAGCAAGTACTGCCTTGATTGTTACTATAAGGGTGTTTTGTAGATGAATTTGCAGCTGTAATCAGTTGACTGCCTATATGCCTGATGGCATTGCACTCAGCAACGGGGGGAGTCTCCTCATTCAATTAGTAGGAGGTTTTGAAAGCCAGAGTTGGGAGTTTCAGAAGTCAAGAAGGAGGATATTCCCCTCTACTTCAGCTAGACAGCTTCTCCTGGAATTCAACTTCACCTTTATCAGCGTTTCCAACTTGTGGCCTGCCCTGTGGAATTTGGGTTTGCTAATCCCTATAGTTATGCGAGCCAATTCCAATAACAAATCTCTCTCTTTTTTTTTAATATCTTACTGATTCTGTTCCTGTAGAGAATCCTGAACAATAAAGATTTCCATCCATCACTAGACAGCATCAAGAGAAAAAAGGCAAGCCATGGATAGTCAGAAGATATTTTCCTTAGATATAATGGAAAAAGGGCTTTAACAACAATAATACACATCAATAATAAATGGCATATATCCTAGTAGAAAAACAGACAATAGACTTGTACAAGCATTCCAAAGAAGTGCGGAGGGGGATCTAAAGAGCAAACTTATTTAGTTATCGGGAAAATTAACATGAAAAATGAAATAGGATACCAAGGCACACCATCCAAATGGTGAAATTAGAAAGATTGACAAAAACCATTTTGTTTTGTTTTTTGCTGAGGATGTGGAAAAACAAGACATCTCAAACATTCTTGCTGGTGTTAATGTTAATTGGCACAAACAGTTTGGAAAACTTTAGAGAGTTATCTACCAAAAGAGCTTAACTTTGGTTTATGTAGATCAAAGAAAGACATGTTTCTAATCTTAATTTGACTTCCTGTGGGTGTCCATAATTTGTAAATATTACCTTTGAATATGTTAAGGTGAGTTAGGGTGTGGAGTCATTGTGAATAGAATCTTCAAAGATATTAAGGTGTGGTCAACTGAATTAGGATGTGCCTTAATATATATTCTTGAATCCTTTTTAAGCAGAAAAATTTGGACACAGTCAGACAAAGAAGGCCACATAAGAAGAAGCCAGGAGTCAGCAGAAACAGAAAGAGCAGAAATAAAGAGAGAGATCATCATGTGATGAGAGGCATAGATGCAAGCCAAGGAACCCCAAGGGTTGTAGCAAGCCAGCACCAGAATACTAGAGACTTTGGAAGAAAGAATGGCCTTGCCAATGTCTTTCATTATGGACTTCTCATGACTAAAGTATGAGTTAATATATGCTTGTTGTCTAAGTCAGCTCATTGTGTGATATTTGTCATAGCATCCTGGCAAACTAAGACACACCTACTATATGAACTCATTATTTCACTATGAGTTTTAATACAGACCTGAAAACTAGAGTTAACAGTGGGTTTATGATCCATCTGCTTTCTCTTCAGATCAACAAAGGAAACGCTTAACTAGAGTAGACCCCCTTGTGAATATGTTACTTCACAAGGTTTATTTTGATAGAAAAATGACTGACCATAGATATGAAATCTAAAGTAAAAAAAAATACTTTCATCAATGTACCTGGCATATTAAGATTGCTTATTTTCAATAAAACTTGGATTTATAAATTGATGGTATATAAATATATACCATCAAATTATAAATTAATGAATGGAAGCTAATCACTTGATCTCTTTATCCTTTTATACCAAACCATTATAAAAAGTAATAAACCTTAATTTTAAATGGCATCCACTGAGTTGACATGTGTCACAGACATTGTTATCTCTTGGCTGTTACTCTGAAACCAAAATGGATTCATGTTGGGGGTTAAATTTTATTGCCCCCAAAGGATATGCTAATATATTAGAAAAGTACTAACCACCAATATTTATGAATGTGTCCCTAATTTGAAAATAGAGTCTTTGCAGGTGTAATCAAGTCAAAAGCAGATCATACTGAATTAAGGGGAACTTAATTCCAAGGACTATTGTCCTTATAGAAAGGTCATGTGAAGACACAAGGACACAGAGACACAGAGAAGAGAATGCATGTGATGAAGGAGGCAAAGATTGGAATTATATGTCTACAGGTTAAGGGACTCCAAGAATTGTTAGTAACACCAGAAGCTTGGGAAGAGCAATGGAACAGATCCTTTCCTATAGCTTCCAGATGGAGCAAGTCATCCCTGTTGAAACCTTGATTTTGGACTTCTAGCTTCCAAAACTGTGAGATTAGATTTGTGTTGGTTTAAACTACATAGTTTGTGGTGATTTATTATGGGGTCCCAAAAAATTAATGCAGTCCCAGTTCAAGGAAAGGGACAAATTGGAAACACCTCTAATTATTTGGGTTCCTTCTCCCAGAGAGGAATGCTGTCTGAGATAGCAATTTTACTTGTATACTTTGGATTATTAATAATAGGATAAAAAAAAAGAGGAAATGAATGAGATTTCTACTAGAGAGGTAGTAGTCCCTTACTAGCTACTGGGGAAGGGGGTAGATGAAAAAGGAGTTTCAATATTGGAAATGACACTTGCACCTCTTAAAGGATCCATCAGATGTGCACCACAAAGCACAGTTTTGATTAATTCATTTCCACTTATGAGACTCATAATATGAGAAATAATATATTGTTTTACATATTTTATGTATTTTTGTAAAGGGTCTTGAATTTACTCTTTCAGTCTAATCCATGGAATTATAAAAGCAGTGACAGAAGGTTCAGGCTTTTCTTGTTCAACCCCTGGTGCAGGCTCTAAGGCCCATTGAATGTTAGGAGAGAAGACCCGAGGGTGGAATGCAAAATTTTAGAGGATTATTGGATAGTGTACAGCATTAATCAAGAGGGATAAAGATGACATTCTAAATGGTCCAAATATGAACTTCAGAGTATGCAGAGATGAGGTAGAGTATAGTAAGGCCATAGTTAAACAGCAAATAAGAGAATAGTCTACAGATATATTCACACCACTGTTACCTGAAAAAGTGATTGGCATTAATAGTATGGAACTCTGCCTCTACCATTCTACTGATATGACTGTTGGCCAAGTCAGCTCTTTGTCCAGTTTTTATTGGTCATGTTACCAATTTGGAATTGTGCAAACTTTCTTCTCTAGAAAAATTAAGCAATATAAAATTCCAGGGTGGAAATAAGAAGCCACTTTTCTGGTGAAGCCCCACTTGGCTTGGACAAAGGCAAAGACTCAAAGAGACTGACTATTTTGATGACAGGTGATGAAATATCGTGGCATTTGTGATTGCTTCAGCCATATACCCAATATATTAAAGACTGTACAAGAAGTGCAATAGGCCAAAGGTGACTGGAATTCATAATAGAGTTCCATAATTTCTCCAATCTCATACTATTTTGGAGTCCACTCAAGCACAATTTGCATCTATGCAGAATGGCCTCCAATATACTTTTACAACTTTTTCACAGTGATATTTAAAGTCTTCAGCAAACTCTGAAAGCATAGTGTGGTGAGATTTGACCTTGATAACTCTAAAAGATAATTTGGTGCATATCACTGATTTATTATTATAATTGATCCTGTGAAGAAAGAAGAACAGCCTAAGGACTGCAGTAAACCATATGGCAAATGGAAACTGCAGAATAAATCCACCGAAAACCTGTCCATCCAGTCTGAGAGATTTTTGAAAGTTACATGCAATGAAACAACTACAGATAACACTCAAACTGTAAAAAATAATTATCTCTTACTGATCCTCCTCTAAAGAGGAAACTTCTAGGCTTTGGTGAGTTTGGGCAAAATCCACAACTCCCTCAATTCCCCCATGAATCTTGTGACTATTTTTTTGAACTCACTAGGAAGGAATCTCAATTTACATTGAGCCTTGCAAGCAGAAACAATAGTCAGAGATTACAAAGGGCTATTGATGGGGCAGTGTCACTGCATTGTAACTTTACAATGACTCAGAGGGTTTTTTAAGTGTCTGCACCTAGAATGCATGCAGACTGCAGTTTCTAGCAGAGATCCAGTTCTGCTATTCATCAAACCTTGATGTTGGACCCTGATGCAGCTATTCAATATAGCACTCTTGAAAGACAATTGCTAGCTTACTCCTGGACATTAGTAGACTGCTTCTACCAACATTCATGGGTTGAGCTGAAAGCCACGTATTTGGTGGTACAGGAGAAGGTAGGCTAGGAGAAGTTTAATATTTACAGAAACTTAAGCCAGTAGACAATTGGCTTGCCATTTCAATAAGTGCCCTAGAAAACGGCATGATAAAATGATAAGATATACCCAATAACATTTTCTGTGGGAATTTGGAAGAAGAATTAAGGTAGGTTATGTTTCTGACCACTACAGAGCATCATATACCCATCAGAAGGAAATTGGAATGCTAAGGTAGAAACCTTAATTAACTCTTATAGCCAGGCTCATGAAATGAGCATCCATATATATGCTCAATCAATGCAGAAATGGGGCAACTGATAGTAAAATCTTATTGCATGCACTGAAACAATTAAGTTGCAAGAAATTGAACCCAGTGTCCATACAAAATAAATTATCTGAGTATTGCTTTAAGTAGAACTTCCTCAAGGATGAAGGACTGTGCGCAGTTGGCAAGAGAATGAAACTGACCTGAGAAGAATGTGCAGACAGTGGGGTACAATAAAAGTATGTGGGCTAAAATTGATACCTTTTCTAATCTAGACTTTGCTGATTCTGCAAAAGAGACATAAACAACCATAGAATATAAAGAAATAGAATAAATAGATTTACAGCCATGAATATTCTATTAATTGGACCCACCTGGTTATATTTCCTCAAATCATGTACTTCATTGCTACTGTCTAAAAAAACTGAACGAGGAAACCTAGGGGATATATTACATTATTTATCACCCTAGAAGAGTAATTTCGTGAAAATTGGAATGGGCAGTTAAAAAATACTGGTGGTGAGGAAGGACTGAGGAGGAGTTCACTGAGTCAACTAAACAACTGTGTTCTTAGAGTGAAGAAGGTAGTAACCATTTTGTCTTTTCCATCTGTTATCTTTCTTTTTTGCCTGTCACCAGTAGGGGGCAATATCCATGCATAAGAAACATTGATACCACTGTAGTATCTCTACCACATATTCTTACTGAAACTTTGGAATGGATCATAAACCCATTCTCATGTAGCTAAATTAGGATTAACTATGATTCTTTACTTTTGAAGGCATGGTATGACTGATGTGAATTTCCCTGAATATTGGGAAATAGATCATGTCACTCATAAAAACATGTTCAATCCTAATCCGCTGTCCTATGGGTGTGAACCCATCTGTAAATATGATCTTTGAAAATATTATTAGTTAAGATGAGGCCAAAATGAAAGAGGGTGGGCCTTAATCTGATATAGCTGAGGTCCTTACAAGCAAAGGAAATTGGGCATAGAAGTAGAAGCCAAGTGTGGAAGCCAGAGAATAAGAAAGATGTTACCATGTGCTTGAGGCAAAGAAGAAGCCAGTACCAAACATTACAGACTGAGAAAAAACATGACGATGCCATGATTTTGGACTTGTGGCCTCCCAAACTGTGAGGCAATAAATTCCTGTGGGTAAGCCAACCAATTTGTGGTATTTGCCATAGAAGACCTAGCAAACTAAGGCACTGGATGAGCAGTGCTGTCAAACTTGAAATCCACCCATTGTATTAAATTTAAGCAAATAAATAATAAGAATTGGAAAAAAGAAACAACCAAACTCTAATAGCCACAGATGACATTATTTTAAATACAGAAAGCCACCCAAAATCTGTAAAAGATGATTAGAATTAATAAGATAGCAAAGCTGGTAGATCAGACATGAATGCCTACTTTTAAAATGAGTTAATTTGTATATACTAGCAATACAGTTAGATGATTTAAGGCAAATTTAGAAAGATAGTTGATATAGCCAACAAAAATATTAGGTGGCTAGAAATTTATTTAAATATCATGCAATTTATAGAGTCATTTATGATATTATGTTTAAAGACATTAAAGCAGATCTGACTAAAGGAATTTAATAATAAATTCATAGGAATGAAAACTGATTATCTTACATTAATTCGGTCAAAATATATAAATAGGGTCATTGCAATTTTAATAAAAATTACAAAAGGCTTTTCATGAAAATTGACAAGTTAATTCTAAAACTTAAATGGCAAAGCCACGTGGATACTGAAGATTAAGACAAAGGAAGAAAAGGAGAAGGAGAAAGAGAATTGGAAGTCATCTTGCTTTACTAGACATAAATATTTATTATAAAGCTATAGTAATTAAAGTATTTGGGTACTGAGGCAGGGATAGGGAAATAGAACAATGGAACTGGTGACAGATTCATGGCTGTAAAACAAATTGATACTACAGATAATTAACATGAGGATTTTAAAGTATGTCCATAATTTATTTGATTCTTTTCCCTCCAAGCAGAGTCTCATTTCCCTCCCCTTTAATGTGAGTGTGACTTAGTGACTTAGCAGAACTGATGATTTTTGACTCTGAAGACTAGGTTATAAAAACACTGCTGTTTTCTCTCTGGGACACTTGGCATAGAGGAAAGCTGCTACTATTATATAAGGACATTTCAGTAGCCTTCTGGAGAGGTCCACTGGTGAGGAGCTGAAGCCTCCTGCCAACAGCCAGCCACATGCCATGCTTTCCACTGACTGAGGTCTCAGCCAACATTTTTTCTGCAACCTCATGTGAGACACTGAAATGTAACCACCTAACTAAGCAGTTCCTAAATTCCCTACACAAAGAAATCCTGAGATAAATGTTTGCTGTCATAAACCACTAAGTTTTGAGGTGATTATTATATAGCAAAAAGTGACAGGAAAATGGATGGACTTGTCAATAAATGTTCTTGGGACAATTTCATACCATGCATGGAGATCAATTCAATGCTGATTAAACACTTAAATAAGACACTTAAAATCTACTTAAAAATATAGGAAAACATTTTTACAAGCTAGGTTTAGTGTCAATGTGAAATAAAATTTATAACATTAAAGAGATGATTGATAGAGTTGAGTACATGAAAATTTAAAAGCATTTAATGAAGAATAACATAGAAGAAAATTCGTATGCTATAAACTGGAAGATAGTTCCAATGCCACTTGGAAAAGCTAAAATAAAAATGGACAATCAATCAAAACAAAAATGGGCAGAATAATTAAATCAGAGTTTCAGAGAACAAGAAGTCCAATTGTCAAGTGAATATATTAAATATACTCAAACCAATAAAAATCAAGGAATTATAAATTGGAAGCAAAAGAAGACGGCATTTCATACCCAACAATTTAGGGAGTGTTTAAAAGTAAAACATTATTGATTAATGTAAAAGATGTGGGATAAAAGGAATAGTTAAATCCTCTCGTGGGAGGGGTAATAGATATAACTGGAAAACATTTTGTCACTATCCTGCTGAGCTGAAGTTGTGTATGTCCATATAGGTAAAGACCACTCCATTCTTTGAAGTGCTCATATCAAAATTTTGAACTCCTCTTTGAATGGCACCTTTTTCTCAGACCCTCTGACATGACCAGTTTTCACTGTCCTAGCTACCACCTCCCTGATTCAAGCAACTGTCATAAATTATAAATATGCCTTCCTAACTAATGTCCCTTTTCCTGGCTTTGTAACCCCTCCCCCACAATTCGGAATATTCTCACTACAGTGATATTATTGAAATACAAGTCAGATCATGTCATACCTGATGCTCAAACCCTCCATTTAAATATCTCGTCACTCAGAGAAAAAACCAAATTCCACAAGGCCTTTCCTAATCCACCCCAAGCTTAACTCTTGGAACTGAACTCTTATTTCTATCCCCCTTTTTGCCCTTTGCTGGAACATATCAAGAGAGCTTCTGCCCCAGGCCTTAGCTTTGGCTCCCACTTCTGGAAATAGTTTTCCTTTGGAGTGACTCACTCTCTTCCCTGCTTTGGGTGTTATGGTAGTTAGATTCAGTTGTCAACTTGGCCAGGTGAAGGCACCTAGTTCTGTTGCTGTGGACATGAGCCAATGGTACTTGAACCTCATCTGTTGCTTATTACATCTGCAATCAGCTAGGAGGTGGACCTGTTGTAATGAATGATGTTTGATTTAATTGGCTGGTGCTTAAATGAGAGCTCAACATGGAACAGCCCAAGCAGCTCAGAATACCTCATCTCAGCATTTGCAGCTCAGCCCAGACCTTTGGAGATGCAGAAAGGAATCACGCTGGGGAAAGTTATTGGAACCCAGAGGCCTGGAGAGAAGGCTATCAGAGATCACCCTGTGTCTTCCCATGTAAGAAAGAACCTCAGTTGAAAGTTAGCTGCCTTTCCTCTGAAGAACTAATGAAATAAACCCGCCTTTATTAAAAGCCAATCTGTCTCTGGTGTGTTGCATTCCAGCAGCTAGCAAACTAGAACAGGTGTTTACTCAAATGCTACCTTCTTAGTGAGACCTGTTAATTACCATGTGTAAAGGTGTCAATTACTCTCTCCCAGCACTGCCTCTGCCCTGAGCTCTTGTGCTATTTATTCCTCTTCCTGATGTATTTCCCCCCATATTATCATCATCATCTAGTGTCTTAGTTTGACTCGGTCCAAAACACAGTTATCAGTAAGGTGATGCTTTCTCCCCATAGTCTGTGACATTCTGGTAGTGGCTGCTATCCATCCTTCTGGTTCTCTGGCTTTTATCTTTACCTATCTTCTTATGGTGATGCCGTCTTCTCTCTCTTCCAGATTCTTTGACTTCCAGCTTCTGGATTCTCTCTCTGGCTTTCTTTCACTGCGTCTGAATTTCTGTTGCTTACAAAGGACTCCAGTAATCTGAATTAAGGTCTATCCTCATTCAGTTAGACCACTTCTTAACCACAATAACATCTCAAGAGATCCTATTTACAATGGGTTCACACCCATATTAATGTGAATTAAGATTAAGAACATGTCTAAAGTAGGCCATTTAATCCCATTTGCCACCTCTAGTAAACACTATCCATGCTAGTCGCTAGAATGGCTTGTAAATATTTGACCGTTTCTTCCCTTCCAGGAATATGATAGTTCATCATCCCAACCTGAAACTTGCTTCAGGAAAGGAGGTTTGAGTGGCAATGCTTAGTGTTAATTCTGTGCAGAAGCTTTAAAAACCCATATGAAATGTTTTCCTTACTGCTCTATCCTCAGTGCCTGACATAAAGAAGATTCTCAGAAATAAATAGCTGAATGAAATTAGAACAAGTACACTATGACATACTGTGTTTTGCATCTTAAAGAAATTCTTGCACAGCCATACTAGGAGATGCCTCCAAGAAAGCTAATGGTAATGTTGCTTGCCATAGGAAAAGGAAACATTAATAAAATAAAAGTAAAATACAACAGTATGCAAACAAA
This sequence comes from Myrmecophaga tridactyla, assembly GCA_004026745.1. Taxonomy (NCBI): domain Eukaryota; kingdom Metazoa; phylum Chordata; class Mammalia; order Pilosa; family Myrmecophagidae; genus Myrmecophaga; species Myrmecophaga tridactyla. Next base: position 28,125 of record PVIY010005326.1, on the reverse strand, counting down.
AACAATTACAAAACTTCTCATTTGTTGAATGGATAAATCTATTGTGTTGTTTTCTCACAATAGAATAATATGAAACAATAAAAAGAATGAACTACCATTTTAGACAACATGCTGGAACCTGAGGAATTCAATATTTTGTGATAAAAGCAATTCAAAGAAAAAATATAAAGGATACCACCATATATCTAAATTAAAAAAATAATGAAATAAAACAATGCCATTTTGAAGATAAATATATATAAGAAAATTGTATCCAAATTCAGTGAATGATAACGGTAACTTTTGAAACAGTGGTCACCCTTCAGATAATAGAGTAAGAGGTAGACAGAATTGGGAAGGGAATTATGGGGCATGGTCAGTAATGGCTGTGATTGCTTTCTTAAACTGGAGAATGAATATGTGTTTTTGTGTGCGTGCTATTTGTTTTCTCATTCTCTGGACCTTTTAAGTACATTTATATATAATACCCACTAATACCCATTTTGTACAAAATGCTTATAATACACACATGTGAACCAATTAAACAAAAAACAAGAATGTTGTGACTATGGAATTTGATGCCATGCTTTCCCACTGCAGAGCATCTCTTCTAGCATTGTGTCTCCATGGACCATAACACCTAACTGTCATCTCTCTCATGAGGTTGGTGTGAGGATAAATCGGATAACTACTATTACTGCTTGTTATGTATTGATCACTTCTGTTACTGTCAGAAAACACAGTCCTACTTAGTCAGGCCCACCTGTGCCTGCATCAAACAGAGAAGCAAGTCTCTTTGCTTTGGCAAGAAGGTGAGTTTATTGAAGATGCATCATCAAGGAACTGGAGGAAAAAAATTTTTTCTAAGACCAGTTCCAAGTGGGAAGGGTGATTTTGGCATTTACTACCCAAACAGACAAAAAAAAAAAATGCAAAGGTCCAGAAGAAAGCAGGAAAAAAAGTTAAACTAAATAAAAAGTCACAGAATTGTTGAGTAACTGTTTCTTGCTTCATTTTGTTTGGTCAGCATGCTAGTTTGAAAAGATTATTTACCCTAGAAAAGATATGTTTTAATCCTCATCCATCTTGTGGAGACAGCTGTGTCTTTTAATCCCTGTTTAGTACTTTAGGTTGGAAACTTGATTAAATTATCTCCATGGAGATAAGACTTGCCCAATTGTGGTTATTAACCTTTGATTCGAGGGAGATGTGACTCCACCCATCCCTAGTGCATCTTGATTAGTTTACTGGGCTCCATTAAAAGAGCTGGAGAGCCACAAGAAGCACAAGGGCCCACACAGCCAGAGACCTTTGGAGATGAAAAAGGAAAACGCCCCTGAGGGGGCTTCATGAAACAAGAAGCCCAGAGAGAAAGCTAGCAAACTTCACCATGTTTGCCACGTGTCTTTCCAGTTGAGAGAGAAACCCTGAATTTCATTGGCCTTTCTTCAGTGAAGGTAACCTCTTGTTGGTGCCTTAATTTGGATATTTCTATAGCCTTGCTTTAATTGGGACATTTTCATGGCCTTAGAATTGTAAACTTGCAACTTAATAAATTTCCCTTTATAAAAGTCATTCCATGTCTGGTATATTGCTTTCCAGCAGCTAACAAACTGAAACAGTCAGCATATCCTGTTATCTGGTAGGCTCTTCTCTCTTTGATGACCATTCAGGCCTTTCATCTTGTCCTTCAAAAGTGAGGATGGTGCTGATATTAGCTCATATAATGTTTCATTCCTGTAAACAGAACAAGGGCAGGTTTCTGGAAACAGAGAGCAAGTTTAATGTAATTGTTGTTGAGATTAGACCAACAGCAAACTATTTCAACAAGGGTTCTTCATGCTTAAAATAACTTGAAGTCTGCTTGAGTGAAATGAATATACTAAAGAGTTTCTTTTTTTAGCTACTGAAGACAGAATTAAGCATTTTCCAGCTAAAGGATTATATTGAATATTTTTTCTTTCTATCCAGCTATCATTTCCTCCATGGCAGAACTGGGACTGGATATTTAATATATTGTATGACATCATCTTTTCAACCATATAGCAGAGCCATATGAATATTCTTATTTAAATAAGGACATTGAAGATCAAAAAAGTGGGGAGCTTTTTTTCAAGATTACTCAGTTGGTAAGTAGAGGGGTTGGACTAAAGACCTGTACCTCTTGACAAAGTTGGAGTTTGCTCTACTCTGACCACTGCTTTACACAATGGATGTGAAAGCATTCTGTAAAATTAAATACATTTTAAGATTCAAGGGACTTTTTTCTATTAATTCTCTCTTCCAAGCCATGTTGTGTAGTAGGTAGACTTTAAAGTCAGTTACTGCCTACTTTTAAAGTTTCAGTGCTTTAAATGCAAAAGCGAGAAATGACATTGACAGTCTTTGCCATCATGGTGGTTTCCACTGCTTAACCTGCCTGTGATAAATCACAGAAGAAAGGAAATCTAATCTTTGGTATCTCAGGCATTCATTGTTTCATTATACTTTACAGACCAAGTACTCAGTAATGCTTTCATTTATACAACTAATTAAATAGCAGATTGTCCCTGCTTTATTGTCTCTTCATTGCACAGGCAATGACCACTCTTCATTTCACAACTCAGTGCAGGACCTGTTGCTCTACCCTGGGGAATTCCTCAAGGGTGAGAACTTAGTGAGACAGTGGTACAGCCTCTCAAAAGGAGAATGTAAAGAAGAATATATTTATTTTTCGGTAAAATATTGCCTATACCCACTGAGGAAATAATTGTTTGATAAAATGAGAAGTGCTCCAAAATATAAAGAGATACTCCCAGGTTGCAGAGACTGGGGAGACATCCAAATAACCCATGAGTATGGGAGCTGGACATAGAAACATGGCGGAATGTCCAAGGAACATCAGGACTGTCAGTCAAATCAAGCCTCTACTTGCCTGGGGTAGAGAGTATGGCACAGAAACCGCAGCCCTCAGAGATCAAAGACACCAAATAAAAGAAACAAGGGCTTTCTCAGTGCTAGCCCATGTGGCATGTGGACGATGGTAGCAGAGACCTCACCTATGTCTACACAAAGCACGGGCAGAAGACCCAGTGAATATGACAGTCTCAAAATCACTGAGCATGATTTTCCTGCCCACCCAGTGAGACTGAGACTTAGAATCAATAAAGTTGCTCGTGCTCACTTCGGCAGCACATACACTAAAACTGGAACGATACAGAGAAGATTAGCATGGCCCCTGTGCAAGAATGACACGCAAATTCGTGAAACGTTCCATATTTAAAAATAATAATAATAATAATAATAAAGTTGCTCTTTAGAAAAGAAAGAAACTTGGCATTTCCTGCACACATTTTTTAAAATAGAGACTCATAACTGCTCAGTAAATTTGTTGTTGTGAGTTGAGGGATTTCTGTCTAATAGTTTTATTTTCTCACTCTAGGATGAGGAAAACTTTTTTTCCTGAGATTATGTGGGTGGGAATGTTTGGAGAGAGTCAAACTTTAGAAAAACTGCTAAAAATGATTTCCAATCAATTCAGAAAAATATTTACTTATTGTGTAGTATATATTAGACACTATTCTAGACACAGAGACTATAGAGAAAGAAATACCAAAGCTCTGACCTATAACATCCCCCACTCTGGTATGGGAAGGCATAAAGAGGCTGGTTGTGAGCTTAGAGGTGATGATGACTTTCCAACCTTAATTGATGCACACATTACTGAATTCTGGTGATAATAATCCTCACTGCAGCCAAGATATAGGGTCTAAGTAATGGGAATGAGTTCAGGGCTGGATTTTGCAAGGTAATTTAACGAAAACATAAGGACCTAAAAATATGAGAAAATCATGTGAGATGTGATGGAACAGTGCAGCCTTAACTGGATTAAGAAACCGCTAAGTCAGAAAGATGCTGAAAGGAGACAGAAAAGAGGAATCCAAGGCCTTATGTCTTCATAATATTAAAATGCAGGCCTGGTGGGTATGAGAGATCTAGGATTATTGATGAAGGTGGTCAGACTGTAGTAACCTGAAAGATTCTAAAGTTGGAAACTTCCTGAATTAGGAGAAAATCCAGGTTCTCATCATGGTTTTGGGATTGGCTGATACGTAGATAAACATCTTTTAGAGTTGAAAACATCAAGAACCTAAATCTGTAGGACCTTAATGAGTTACTCATATGGATACTTTTTTATCTCAGGATGAAGGTAATTGTTAGAACATAGAGAAACACTGATTGGGTCATGAGTCTTAGTGCCATTAGCTGGCCCAAAAATCTTGAGAGGGAATTGGGGGTTCAAGATATTTTATGTTGACATGCACAGAAGCATTGTGGTCCCAAGACTGCATGACTGTAATGGCGGTACAGTCAGGATTTCATCTGGAAAGCAGACTCTGCTCTTGCACTTGGAGTCTTGGTGTATCAGGTGGTAATGGTGTTAAGATAGGGAAGGAGGTACACACCATGTTGGAAGAACTGGGGTAGGGAGGGTCAAGGAATCTGCATCGAAGAGGCATGAACACAAGTGATTCTCAGAAGTTACTCAACTTTTAATTTCCAGAAGATGACGGTGTTCTAGTTTGCTAGCTACCAGAATGCAATATACCAGAAACAAAATGGCTTTTAAAATGGGGAATTTAATAAGTTGCTAGTTTACAGTTCTAAGGCTGAGATAATGTCCCGATTAAAGCAAATCTATAGAAATGTCCAATCAAAGGGATCCATGGAAAGATACCATTGTTCAAGAAGGCCAACAAAGTTCAGGGTTTCTCTCTCAAGTGAGAAGGCACATGGTGAACACAGCCATGGTTTCTCTCTCAGCTGGATGGGCACATGGCAAGCACGGTGTCATTGGCTAACTTTCTCTCCTGGCTTCCTGTTTCATGAAGCTCCCTGAGAGGCATTTGCCTTCTTTATCTCCAAAGCGTTGGCTGATGGACTCTCTGCTTCTCGTGGCTATGTCATTCTTCTCTGCTCTGTCTGAATCTCTCACATTCTCCAAAATGTTTCCTCTTTTATAGCACTTCAGAAACTAATCAAGACCCATCCAAATGGGTAGAGACATGCTCCACCTAATCCAGTTTAACAACCACTCTTGATTAAATCCCATCAACATGGAGATGACCTAATTACAGTTTCAAACATAAAATACTGAATAGGGATTAGCTACCTTCACAAAATGGGATTAAGATTAAAACATGTAGGGTACATACATCATATCAAACCAGCACAGATGGCTATTCCTTCTATTCTGCCTCCCAAATCATGTGCAGTTCCTCATACTGTCAAACTCACATCCCAAATCATATGAGAAATGAAGTTCCCAGATTGTTTTCTGCAATATAAAGGTAGCCTTAAAAGAGGTGGTTGCAATGCTAAATTGACTACAGTCAATTCAGCACAAAGGGTCCATCATATATTCAACAATCTACAGCCTTTTATTAGGAATCAATGAGATCTAATTTACAGTATTTTATTTTGTTCATTCAACAGTGTCTTTTAAAAATGTCTGCAATATGCAAAACACTCTGCTAGGTCCTAAGGATACTGTTATCCCTCTTAAAGGGGTCACAACCTGGGAAATCATGTCTACATTTCTTGAATTTTCTTCTTTATTTTGTGAACTCCTTCCCAAATGGTTGCCTATGACTAGAAGCAGAACTCTGAAGACATATTCCTAAATTTAAATAATAATGTGTGCAAGGAAACATTGATTCTTCTTTGCATTTAAATTACATGATGACTAAAAATAATTAGTATATAAATTGAAATGGGCCAAAGTAATTGCTCACTCTTGAATGAAAAACCAAACAAAAACAAAAACAATAAAGAATAGATAAGATATGGCTCTTTTACTTTTAAAAAAATTTCACTCAGCAGTATCCTCTCCAAGCCAAAGCAATGCCCCCAGCTTTCAGATTGACTAACTCTCTGCACTGTTTTTATATCAAGTTTCATTCTGTTGTGCATACAACTTGGGTGAGAACTCTAGGAGCAGGAGGGTTTTCCTTAGGAATATTTCAAAGGTTAGTGAAGATTAAAAATGGTAGTTCTATCTTCTGCAGAGACAGTTCTGTACGCCTCATCGATTTAAATGTAATGTTACATTGATTTGAAATAATCTGTTACAAAATGTGCTGAGAGATCTTATGGAAGGAATTCTCATTTGATTCGCCATCATTTTTGATCATGTTAATCTTGGTGCACTCCACGGTTGCACCCTCAGTATTCAGCTCCTTATGGTACTAGTCTTTTATTCAATACTAATTTCCCATTAACACTGACTTGTTCAATTCACTCATTTTGTACTCAGAATGCATCTGTACTCTGTTGGCTACACTATGTTCAGAGGCAAGGGCCTGAAAGGACACATCTGCAGAGATGAATGTGTAACAGGTTCAGGAAATGTTGGCAAGTGAAGAATTCAAAACCAGTGGAGAAATTGAAGGAGCAAATATTGCTAAGTCAGATTCTTCCTAATTGTACCTGGATACAACTAAAGTTGGATTCTCGTATATAAATCAGTAGAGGTAACAAGAAGAGAATGTAGATTTTAACTAAAGTTTCAGTATTGAACTGCCTTAGGCATGTAGGATGATTTTTAAATGAATGTATGCATTTCAATATGCTCCCTAGATGAGGACAAGGTCCTTGGGTTAAAATTCTGGTTCTATGTCTTACTTGTTATAAGATACTGGACAAGTTGTTTTATCTCTTTTTCTTCAATTTTCTCTGTGTAAACTAGGAATAACAATGATTGTAGTCCAGGATTTTTTTCTGAATATCATACAAGAGAAAGGCAAAAAGCCAGACAGTTAAGAGAAAGAGAAAGAGACAGAGAGAGAGAAAAAGAGAAGCAGGGGAAGATGGGAGAGAGAAACGTAGAGAAGGAAATAAGTTTCTTTGAAATTCTTTGGACAGTATAGTATATTTCATGGAGCTAACCTTCAGCAAATACCCATTGAGGATACCAGGATTTAGTGGGTTTATACTGTTGCTAACAGGACTTTTAATCTTCACAGAAACTGAACACTATTTAAGATAAGGAAACTGAGGTTCAGGCTAAGTAACATCCTCTGGGGATGACTGAGTTAGCAAACTACAAAGCAAGAATGAAAGTCAAATCTACTTGAGTTCAAATTCCCTGATTCATTAATTTCTGTTTTAGTTTTCTTGACTATTCTTGCAAATACCATGCAATGGTTTGGCTTAAATAATGGGGATTTATTAGCTCACAATTTTGAGATTAGAGAAAAGTCCAAATCAGGGTGTTATTCATGTGATCTTTTTTGGAGACTGGCTTTCTGAGGATGGCTAGTGCTGATCCTTGGTTCTGGCCTTCTCTGTCACATGGCAATGCACATGGCAGCCTCTCCTGGCCTCCCTCTTCTCTCTAGGTTTCTATCGACCTTCAGCTTCTTGCTTCCTGTGGCTTTCTCTGTCTCTGTCTGAATTTCATGTCACTTATAAAGACAGCAGTTATAGGATTAAGATCTACCCTGATTGAATTGGGTCATACTTTAACTAAAGTAACTTCTTCAAAAGGCCCTACTAACAATGGGTTCACATCCAGAGCACTGGATAAAGTTTAAGAACATATTTCTCTGAGGCACATGGCTCCAAACCACTATAACAACTTATAGTGATTCTTAGTCAGAAATAAAATTTAATTGGGAATTTGGGGGAATATATTCTAGAGCTCCATTTTCACAAATGACTAACCCATTTGCTAAGATTATTGTTTAAATAATACATCTTTTCTCCAATGATCAGGAATAGCATATTCATAAAATGTATGGTAGTCTGGAATTTATATGCTCACCAGAAAAGTTCATTTTGTTTTAATCCATTCCGTGAGTATAGACCTGGATCTTTTGATTAGGTAATTTCAACTGAGATGTGACTCACCTCATTCGAGAGAGGGGTCTTAATCCTCTTACTGGAGTCCTTTATAAGAGGATAAAATGCATATAGAAGCTAAGATATTAAATTCAGAGAAAATGAGAGCAGAAGCCACTGAAGCCAAAAGCTGAAAGCAATGAAACTCGTAAGGAAAGGACCAACAGACATTGCCATGTGCCTTTTTATCTGACAGAACATCCCAAGCTCATCATTAATCAGTCTTCAGAGGAGGTATCGTCCTGTTGATGCCTTAATTTAGACATTTACATGGCCTCATAATTGTAAACTTTTAAGTCAATAAATCCCCATAGTTAAAAGCCAATCTATTTCTGGTATATCGAATTTTGTCAGCTTTAGAAGACCAAAACAATATGCTTGGTCTCAGGTTTCTCATTTAAGACGTCACAATGTGTATGTTTGTATACCTTTTCTTAAAACTAAGAGCACAGGAAAATGAGTGTAAAAGACCAAATAAAAGCTAAAATAAATAGAGACTAAGAGATGAGGCATTTAAGAACATTTCTGGCTTCAAGTAGTAGAGTATGTCCCAGTGCATTAAACACTGGAAACATTTGCCGACTCAAGTCACCAATACGTAGTTGTTCCAAGGATCCTTAGTAACTCAGCTCTGTCATTGAGTATTGGGGCTTAAACTCCCTTCCCACTTCCCAGACTGAGAGCACCAGATTCTTTCCTTGTTTGCCACGTCAGCTTCCTAAGGGATCACATCTTCATGCTGTGTCCAACAGACATGAAGAGGCAACAAGAAAGGAGGTGCTTCTCTACCTAATGGCCTTTACAGCTGCATTCAAACAGGTATGGGAGAGGATGGTGTTGGTGGGTGGGGCCTGTGCAGCCTTTGCAACCTGCTCCCTGAGGTGGTGATTTCTGGGGCCAAGAGATCAGCCTAGGGGTTGGTTGGGTAGACACAGAATGCTTCTGGTCAAACTCTGTAGGCTTCTGGTCTGTTTACTTCCAGTCAATTCCAAGTTCTTCCAGCCTCAGCCAAAATTATTGTATCAACAGTCTTTAAGCCTGAAACTTGCTATGCCTTAACACTGGCCTCAATGCTTTAATTATATTGTAAATTTTAAAATTTAGAAATTTAAAATGGTGTTTAAATTTGTAGCCTCTGCTTTGGAGCAATAAGAATTTACAGTTTCAAGTATGGAAGCCCCCCTTTTCAAATCATTCTTGCTACCTAGTTCGCCATTTTGGTCTGGTAGAAAATGTAAATGCAAGAAGCTTGGAAAGATTATGTGGTCCTATCTTATACGTGGTCAGTGTACTGCTTTCCTCCAATGATTTACTCTACTTTAGGTGATAACATGTGGAAATCCTTTTTTTTTTCTCCTTTCTATCTTGCCACCTGTTCTAGTTTACTAGCTGCCAGAATGCAACACACCAGAGACGGATTGGCTTTTAATAAAAGGGGATTTATTTTGTTAGTTCTTCAAAGGAAAGGCAGCTAACTTACATCTGAGTTTCTTTCTTATGTGGGAAGGCTCAGGTGGTCTCTGCTGGTCTTCTCTCCAGGCCTCCGGATTCCAACAACTTTCCCCAGGGTGACTTCTTTCTGCATCTCCAAAGGCCTGGGCTGAGCTGTGAGTGCTGAGATGAGGAATGCTGAGCTGCTTTTGGCTGTACTATGTTGAGCTCTCTCATTTAAGCACCAACCAATTATGTCAAACGTCATTCATTGCAGCAGGCATGCCTCCTAGCTGACTGCAGCTGTAAATCAGCAACAGATGAGGTTCACATACTATTGGCTCATGTCCGCAGCAACAAAACTAGGTGCTTTCACCTGGCCAAGTTGACGACTGAATCTAACTACCACACCACCTTTGTCCAAGCCCCTGGCTCTATTATAGGAATTTGGAAACAACACGTGAGGTAGCCAGTGCAAGTCAGCATGCTGAAATAGTCATCCTGTGGCTCCCAATATTGCAGTCATATTCTGCATGAGGTCTTCCTTCCAGGTAATTGATTATTGTGTGACAAAGATTATAAAGTTCATATCCTAGAACAGTTAGGTGCTCACTGCCTCTATCTTCTTACATCCAACCAACTATGCATTTAGGACCTCTCCCCTAAAGGATGTGCTTTCTTCTTGGAACAAGATATTTCTTCCTATCTTTCTTCATTTAATTCAGTAAAGTTTTGTAGTTTGAGGTGCTGTAAATTTTGTTTTTAATTTTTATTATTATTATATTTTATTTAGGGCTTAATTTCTTGTGATCTCTCCTAGGTATTTTTCTCCCAAATCATTAATTGGATCTTTTCACCCACCATATTGTCTATGTGTTGAGTATTGTTATATTCATATGTTAAGTTATGTACTCATATTATAGCTGATAATATTCCTATACACACTAATTACTTACCATAACTATTTTTTTATTGGTAGAAACTCATGTTTTCTATAAATAACAAAAAATGTTTTCTTTTCACATACGTGTCTCTGATAAAGTTTTTCTGACCTAGTAGCACTTATTAGATTAAAAAACATGTTGAATGATACCACTAATAGAGATACTATATTTGTTCCTGATTTTGATGTGAAAGCTCTCCTGTTTCACCTTTGAATATGATGCTGGATATTACTTTGTAAAAGAGAATCTTTATCAAAAGGAATTTTCCTTCTTTTTCTACTTAATTTCCTTCCTTCCCTCCTTTCTGCCATCCCTCCGTCCTTCTTTCCCTTCCCCTCTTTTCTTCTTATTTTTACCTCCCTGCTACCTACCTCTCCTCATTTCCTCACCCTTTTGTTCATTCATCTAATTAAGAATATAAATGTATTATACCAAATATGTTTTTGACGTTCTCAGGGTAAGTTTGTATGTCTTCTTTAACAACTTTTTGAAATAATTTAAGACTCAAAATATTCTAAAAAGAAAAAAAACACAGAACAGAATTTCCATGTACCCTTTACCTAGCTTCCTCTAGGAACAGACCTTTATTCAAAATTTACCAGAATTTTGCACTCTGTGCATGTGCGCACGTGTGTGTGTACCCCATTCCATGAAATCCTATCACCTGTGTAGACTGGAGTAACCATCGCCACAAGTAGCATATGGGCTGTTCCATCACCACAAATAAACTCCCCTTATTTCTGTAAATGATGGCTCCTTTCCAAACCTTAACCCCTGATCTCATCTCCATCACTGTTTAAAGGTATATAAATGGAACCAAGCAATATGTAACCATTCAATTTTAGCTTTTTCACTGAGCACAGTACCTCTGAGGTGAATCCACATTTTTGTGAACATCAATAGTCTATTCCATTCTATTGCTAAATAGTATTCCATTGTTTGGATGTACCATGGTATTTTTATCCATAGACGCTACAAAGGAGGTACGATTTGTTTCCAGTTTGAGGCTATTTCAAATAATGCTGCTCCGAACAATCACGTAGTTTTTGAGTGAATATAAACCTTCCTCTCTAGGACAAATTATATCAGTGTGCCTGCTTATGGTGATTATTTAACAAAATGTTCCCAAACCGCTTTCCAGAGTGGCTGTATCGTTTTATATCCCCATTAGCAATGTGTAAGACATCCAATCTTCTCCATATCCGTACTAACACTGGATACTATCATATTTTGTTTTAGTCATTCTTATAGGTGGAAACTGGTAGCTCATCATGGTTTTAATTTGCAATTCTAGTGATGTTGAACATCTTTTCTTGTGCTTATTTACCATTGTGTATCTTCTTTGAAGCATATATTCAAAACTTATAATGAGATTTTGTAATTGGAATTCTGTTTTCTTACTGTTTACTTTAGAGGGTTCTTTATATATTCTGAACACTAGTCATTTGATGAATATGTGATTTGTAAATATTTTCTCAGCCTACAGTTTTTCTTTTCATACTCTTAACAGGACTTCCCAGAGTAAAGATTTTTAATTAGGAAGATTTCCAATTTATCTTTTTTTTAAATAGAGCCTGCCTTTGGTTTCATGTGTAAGAACTATTTTCCTGACCCCAGGTCAGGAAGGTGTTTTTCTATGTTTTTGTCTAAAAGTTGCATAGTTCCACTTTTATAGTTACATTTTGAGTTAATTTTTGTACAAGATGTAAGGTTCAGATGTGAGGTAAAGTCTTGGTTTAAATACTTTTGTCTATGAATATCGAATTCTTCCAATACCATTTGTCAGAAAGACTAACCTTTATTTAATTGCTTATGTACCTCTGTCAAATTTTGATTGGTCATATTTGTGTGGGTCTATTCCTATAATGTCTATACTGTTCCACTAATCTTTTCATCTATCTTTCTGTCAATAGTACCTTCTCTTATTTGAATACCTGTATAGTTAAGTCTTATAATCGAGGTGTGATTCCTCCAATTTCATTCTTCATTTTTTGACTCGTAAGGGTCATCATGTTTTTTTTTCCAAGTCTACTGTATGCATTAATGAATTGCCTTAATAGATCACATACCATTGTATAAAATTTACCTTTCTTAAATAACTCATATTTTATGATGGTTTCATTTAATTTATTTCTAGATTTTATTTGCTAACATATATTTATTAAATAGCTTTTATATATGTAGCAACATTGGACTTCAGCCTTTATTTATTGTGCTATACAGGTGATGATATCAGGTTGTCTTGAACTCTGTTAAGTGCTTTGGGAAGCTTTTCTTCCCCTTAAATGACTCTTGCTGGAATTTGATGACTGAGAAGGGTCTGTTAAAATTTCAGACCATAATTGTGTTTTTCTAAAAATGTACCTTTTGTTTGTTACATTTTTCCTTCACATATGTTGATTTTAAAAAATGTTTATGTGTTAAAGCTTAAATAGTCTTATGATTTTTTGCTATTGATTCTTTATTTTAATATGAAATAACTGTCTCATGAATTATTTTTGTGTTGAAATTTATGCTGTTTGCTATTAACATTACCAAACTTATTTCTTTCATTTTTGTTTTGTTTTCCTCTTTGCTTATGTCTGTACTTAGCATATCTGCTTATTATTGTATTTTCACCAGATATATATGATTTGTTTGAAGTGTATATTACGTACAGGTCTCTGAGTGAAAGCCAGCAAATATCTTTCTGTATCAGCTACACTTCCACATGTGTGCCTGAAGAAATGCATCCAGAATTGGTTGTGTGGCTGGGCTGATCTCCACTGGTGAGATCATGACATTAAGTGCAGATTGTGAAGTCTGTCTGGGCACCAGAGACTCTAAGCTCATGTGCCCACTGGTTAGAGGTGCTCTGGGAAGATTGGTTGCCTGACATTTGGGGGTCTTTGGGTGCTCTCAGGCTCAACTAGCTCATTGCCTTTTACTGCAGAGAAAGCACCCCAAAATTCCCTTATCCACACTGGGTCTTTGAAAACACCACCTAACTGTGTTTAGTTTTGTTAGTGGAATCACACCTGAGAACCTCTGCTTTAGAATAGGGAAGTAATCTACTTGGTATTTTTAAAATTTTTTTTATTTGAGAATTGTTTCCCTAATACACATCTTTTTTCTGCATTTGGATGGGGTTATTTGCTTATATATATTTTTTCTTTTCTTTCTTTCACTTTTTAAAAATTTTTACTAATATATGTGTTTGATCTATTTCAAATACTATAGTTTTGCACTTACAATTTTAAATGACATGATTGAATTTAGTTTTTTTGGGCAAAGACTAATATGATAGTGTATGAATTCATGTTTAGTGTTCTTCTTTGCTAGCTGTCAGAATACAATATACCACAAACAGAATGGCTTTTAAAAAGGGGAATTTAATAAGTTGCTAGTTTACAGTTCTAAGGCTGAGAAAATATCTCAATTAAAACAAGTGTATAGAAATGTCCAATTTAAGGCATTCAGGAAAAGATACCTTGGTTCAAGAAGGCTGATAAAGTTCAGAGTTTCTCTCTCAAGTGGAAGGGTACATGGTGAACACAGAGTTTCTCTCTCATCTGGAAGGGCACGTGGTGAACACAGCATCATCTGCTAGCTTCTTCTCCTGGCTTCCTGTTTCATGAAGCTCCCTGGGAAGCATTTTCCTTCTTCATTTCCAAAGCGCTAGCTGATGGACTCTCTGCTTCCTGGTGCTATAGCATTCTCTGCTCTCTCTGAATCTTTCATTCTCCAAAATGTTTCCTCTTCTATAAGACTCCAGAAACTAATCAAGATCCACCAAATGGGTGGAGACACATCTCCCCTAATCCAGTTTAAACAACCACTCTTGAATGGGTTACATCTCCAGGGAGATGATCTAATTACAGATTCAAACATAGAATATTGAATAGGGATTATTCTACCTTTATGAAATGAGATTTTGATTAAAACATGGCTTTTCTAGGGGACATATATCCTTTCAAACCAGCACAATTAGTAAGACTTAACTGAGCATTTACTGATTGCCAGACACCATTTGAGTGCTTCATAATAACGAACAACCTAATCTTCATAAGATCCAGATGAGGTCAGCGTTCCTTTTGTTTCAGTAATGTTAGTGTGGCTACCATATCTTTCTTTGGGCATTTTGGTGATAAAGTTTCAACTTTTATTTTCAAACTTTCTTGTACTTATATTTAACATGTGTCTCTTGAAAACTTGGTATTTAAAAACAAATCCAGTTGTACAATATCAATATTTTAATTCAAGTGTTTATTCTAGTGACATTTAATGTAACACCTGATATCAGTGGGTTTATAGTCACTATCTTATTATTTGTTTTCTATTTGAATTATTTATTTTAGAACATTTTCCCCATTCTCTTTTGGAATATTACATTGTTTATTGAATATTCCATATTTTTCTTATTCGGCTACTAGTTATATATTATTTGATTGATTTTATTGATTGCTAGGTGACTAGAATGGCGTTTTTATATTATGCACATTATGATCTAATACATTTTTGCTTTTATTGAATTAGACTAGAATCTTAGAAGACTGTAGCCCTATTCATTTATTTCCTATTCTTTATAGTCTTGTGCCTGTATTTCCAATTCTGTGTGTAATGTAACCTTCTCAATAGTCATTTAAAGTCTAATTATTTACACATTTTTGGTGATCTCCTTCTTTTTTTCAGCTATTTCTATGCATTCTTAGGAGGTCAACTTATTTCTTATAAAAAACCCCTCTCTAAAATTCCTTTTAAGGCCGCACTGCTGGTAATAAATTCTTTTTTGCTTTTGTCTGTATTTATCTTCACTATATCTTCATTTTGGAAGACTATTTCATTGTCTCTAGAATTCTAGATTGCAGTTATTTTCTTTTCAGTACACGAAAAATATCATTCTGTTATCTTCTTGCTTCCACTGTTTCAATCGAGATGTGAGTTGCCGATTGCATTGTTACGTCCTTGAGGTGGTGTTTATTTTCACCTCTTTGGTAGTCAGTTTATTTGGTTGCCTTGCAACCTCAGGTCTCAGCTGAGCTCAAGAATAGTGTGATATTATTTGCTATCTAGCTTTTTTCCCCATTATTAGAGTAAAGTAACATTCTTTTAGATATTTATATACCAAGTGTAGTTCACCTGTAAGTCCAAGAAGTAATTGCAAGGGAAATTAGAAAATATTGTCAGTGCAATGATAATGAAAATGCAGAATATCAAAGCAGTGCTTTGAGGGAAATGCATAGCTTTAAATACTTTCATTTATAAATGAATAATCAAAATAAATTTAAATTGATAAAAGCCTTAGATTCTTAGAATAACAAAAGGAAATATTTTATAAGAAACCCATTTAATATATCAGTTGTAGGACAAAAAGATATAATATTAAAACTGATCAAAAGATTGGAAGAACACTAGTCTGAATTAAGCCAAAACTTGCAACCTAGGTGGATGTTTTTTTTTATTTTTAAACTTTTAACTTTGAAATACTTTCAAATTAACAGGACAGTTATAGAAACAATAAAAAATCCATAGATATGTCTTTATAGTATTCTTTTTTCTATAGCTTTCATGAATTTGAATGAACAGAGAACACAGAGTTAGAAGACACATGTTTGTATATTGTCTCTGTCATTTATTGCTCCATTTATTAATTCATTCAAAAATTTTATTAGTAACCTGGTAGCTAAAGGCTAAGCATGCCCTCAAGGAGTTAAAAATGACAGGGCTTAAAGTATGCATTAAGTAAAAGGAAATTACTGGGGAGAGAGGAATTTACCTAAGAGTCACGTTGTAGGAATCAAGTTGGGATGGTTCTGTCTAAATCGTATCTGTATGCACTCATGTGAATCAGGCCTCGAGAAAAGCTAGGTTAAGACTTCTAAAGAAAGAAAAGACATCAGTGTTGGAGGAAAAATGTTCTAAAAATTACAATAGTTCACATGACTAAATTATTCCAGAAATTAATGAAGTTATTGGAATGTTAACATTTTGTGTATAGAACTAAATAGAGACCATATTGTGAATAGTTACAGTGATTAAATAGAAATGAAAGAAGATTTTCACCATGGAATCTTCAGGATTTCTGTAATAAAAGAACAGCTCCATAGCTGATTCTGTCCCTTAAATTATAGGTTCCAGAGTATTAAAAATTTCCAAGTTTTTGCATTATATCAGCCTCTCCTCAATGTACAAATGTTTAATTCCATTTAGATGATCCAAAGTCACTTTTTCCACATTTCTTGTTATTGCTTCTTTTTCTATAGCAGTATTAGAATATCTGCAATGCAATTACACAACAGTTCCTCAGGCTCCTAGTTGATCTGCAAGTTCTTTTTGGATAAATCAAGTAGTGTATGCCTGCAAGAGATTTTCAGTTAGAGGGAGTAAATAAAGGCTTTGCCATACATTAACAATGTGAGAACCTGCTACAGTATCTTGACTTGCTGTGACAGCACATTCAAAGGAATTATGAATGAATATAGATGTCACCCTGGTCAATTTACCAAGGTAATGAAATATACATAAAACATCAATAAAAAGTATTCTTTGATAGTCAATGCTACCAGAAACTTGTTTTGATATAATGTGTGACAAATGATTCATAAACTCTAAAAATTAAGTATATTGTAAATATATTTCAGTATTTTCATTATTTTTATTAACCATTGTCTCACGAATTTATTCTTTTAACAACTATTTGTTCAATGCTTACTATATACCAGACACTAAGTAAAAGATGTATAAATTACAGTGGCAAGCAAAAAAAGACAATCTCTGACCCTGGAACATACAGACTAGTAGGAGGGACAGACAATAAACAGTAAATGAACAAGAATTAACATTCAAATTTGAAATAGAGAATATGAAAGGATGTTTTAATCTTTCTGGTGTGAATATTCTCAATGGAATATGTTTATACTTATCCTTCCAGGGGATGGAGCTTTCCTCTTGAGTGTGAGCTGGATTTAGGGACTTAATTCCAAACAATAAAGTATGGGAAGAGTACTATGGAACTTTACAGTGGAGAAGTCTGGAAGACACCAACTTAACTAAGAAACCAAGGTTAGCATCACCAGTGACAACATGTCCATATCATGAACACCCCCTTACATTAGATGGTGAAAAAGGCTCTTTATCTCTGTAATCTTCTTTTCTGACATTCTTAATTTCAGTCCAATGATGAGAAAACTTAGGACAAATCCAGATTTGAGATGTATTATTAAGGTAAATTTGTCTAGATTTGGAGATGGATTAGTTATAAGCAAGAAGATGTTAGCAACAGAGGATGTCTCACTGGTTTCTAGACTGAACAGCTGGTTCTTACTTTTATTACTAAAGCAGATAAAATAGGTTTCAGACTTAGTTTAGGTTTGGAAGCCTAATGGTTATGATAATCATGAGGCTTGTGAAGCTCCACATAGATACCTAGGTTTTCTGTGTCCATGTGGGAATTGTATAAATGAGATGATATTTGAAGGGGATGAAAGGGAATAGGCCAGAAAACCAAGGAGACTGGGAATGAAAGGCTGAGAGGTAGAAAGAAAACCAGAAAAGAGGGAAACCGGGAAAGAAGAGGTTTCTGGAAACACAGGGATAAGCAACAGTGTTGACTGCAGACGGGGTGAAATGGAAGGTGATCCACGCATTTTGTCATAGTTACAGGGGAGTGACTTTGAAAAACCTAGCATGGCATGAATGGGAAATGAATAAGTGGAGGCATTATATGTCCACAATACTGAGGATTCAGCTTGTGTAACTAGCTGAAGTAACTAGGGGGGGATGAGGCCCCATAGTGGTACTTGCTTATTGTTGTAGTGGTGGTTACTTATTTATTTTTTGCTTGTAAAATAAGAAGATTGTGTATTGCTAATGAGACTGATCCAATGATGAGATTCGTATTAGTTGCCACAGATTTGCATTCACAAAGTTGCATTTTATGGAGCATTTGCAATGGTTCTATTTTAAGATATAAGAAGTATTCATGTGAATTGTTAATGGTACTGAAGACACTGATTTTTTAATTGATCTCCTCTTTCCATCTCATTGTGAGAAATAGCAACTCACTTTATTTATATATTATCTTATTTTATTTTACTTTTTCCATTCTGCCATGAAACTATATCACATCTGATATTGTTTCGTATATGTATTACATTCCTGGATAGTATTATGCTTTTTATTCATTCTTGGGCCTTTTTGTCTATATCAATTTCCATTTTATTAATATTTAAATATATACATTTCTTGTTAAGACTGACCTAATATAGCTGGAAAGAGTCGGAGTAAAATAAGTAAGGTAATTGAGGTCCTAGGAACTTTCTTAATCATCAAGTCATTTAAATGCATCTAATTTACAACCAATAGATAAATCACTTACAACTTTCAGCTGAGCAGACAATAATTATAAATTATTCTAAAAAGTCAAAAAATTCTTAATGAGGTGATTAGTTTTTAGTATTTTCTTTTCCTTAAGTATTTTACATAGCATACTGGATAAGCCACTAAATGTGTCATGGTTTCTCACCATGTGTTAGAGAATTGCAGTGATGTAATGAAGACTTGTAAACTTTTTACAAGTCAATGAAAAATATACTGTACTTGTATAATTAAGCATAATCTCATTAATCAAATATAATTACATTTTTTCACTTTAAAAATTAGTTTTCCATTTAAATGATATGTGATTATGCTATTGTGTGCTTCCATCTGATTTAGAAAAGACTAGAAAAATTAGTGGAGAAAATAAGAGTTGATTATATACAAAATTAAAGGGCATATTAGGATAGAAATGTTCAATTTTATGATAATTAATGTGAAAATAAACTGGATAATAATAATAGCAGTATCTGACATCTTGTTTCTTCTTCATATGCATCACATACCATGCTAGCTGATAAATGAGGGCTATTATCTTATCTAATCTTTCCAACAATGCTAAGGTGTCGGTGCTTTCATATCTCTGTATAACGAAAGGAGAAAACTGAAATAATTCATCTACTCAATTTTACATATAAGCTTAACTAAGTAGCAGAAACTAAATTTGAATTTAGCCAACCTTATTTCATAGCCCAACTTCTAAACCATGATGGAATACAAAAATAAGATTAATAAGAGGTGAAAAGATCTAGACTCAGCCCTCTATTCTCTATCCCCAGTGATTTTGCCCTAGACAAGTACATATCAATGTTAGCAGTTGATCTATTGCTTTAACATCCAAGCTAGTCTCTTATTTCATCTTCCCACTGAGGCAACAGAGACAAGAGAATCTTTCTTCTTGCATGCATGCTACTCGTTCACTTATAATCTTATAATGCAGTTATAATGCAGTGTTAATTGTTATGCAGTATAAATTGTTATAATGCAGTATAAATTGTTATAATGCAGTGCCCTTAACAATTTTGCCTCTGACTTCTTTTGCTGTCTCAAATCCTGCTATATAAATTCTTGAAAAGAATGATTCATGTGTTCATCAACAAGTTGGCCTCTATCTCAAGTGTCCTTCCAAACTGTGTACTTTGGAAACTCCTACTTTTACTCAAAGCTCAGCTTAAATGTAAAATCAAAAAGACATCTCGGATTTTACCAGAAACATTTGGGTCTCTTTCAGTATCTCATTGCCAGTTGTCTATGCCTGTATTTTGTGTCTTCTATAATTTTAAAGTATGGATTTGTAAAGTTGTTTGCTTTCATCTTCCCATCTTAAGGACAAGGGTGTTATTTTATTCATATTTACAGTACCAAAGTACAGAACCAAAGTTACCGGTTCAGCATAGAAGCCCAAAGGACATATTTTGAATAGATTTGTGAAGGAAAGAAGGTGCAGTTAAACTGGGTCTTGGAGAACAAGGGATTTGATTGAATCATCTATCAATCAGAAGTAAATGAAGGTATATGGAGGATCACAGCAAATGTAGCTGGTTTGCCCCCATCTCCCCCCAATGCCATGCACGCAGATGACTTCCTATCTCAAAACCCTGTGGCTTTCTCCCTAATGGCTTTTCCTGCCACATGAACAGTCTCAGTCCATGCACTGGGTAGGCTGATGTGCCTGGATATTAGTCCCCAGGACTATAATTTGCTTGTAATCAATTAAGGATCAATAGCTCACCCATCTTCCTTGCCTCTCAGCTGGAACAACTCCCGGAATTGTTTTGTGCAGTTTCCCAGTGGGAACTCCATAGTAAATAACACCTTCATGAATATGTCCTGCCATGGGGCTTTCTTTCCTTTCCTGCCTCACTTCCCAGGATCATCTCTTAAAGAAATATGAGAATCTGAACTCTTAACTCAGGCTCTGTGTTTGGGAAGCGGGGACCCAAATTAAAACTGAGACCTAGTCAAATGTGCTCAGGCAGGGAGAGAAAACTAGCCCATCTTGACTTGCCCGTTACTTGAACTTACAATCTCTATGTTATGGGACAAAAATTAAAAGTCCACTGAATAGGAAAGAAGCAAAATCTATGGAATATGATGAGTCAAAGATGCCGTTTATTTGCTGTTAGCGCTAGTTTGTGGCTCCATGGTAAGATATAGAAACTAAATGTATTCCAGATATCCTCAAAGGGCTCAGCTACTCATTTATATCTTCTCTTAATAGTCACTTACAGAACTTCTTAGCAACACTACAACAATGAACACTAGGAAATATTTGCTGATTAATTTAAAAGCAAGCTAAATAATGATTTTGGAAATTTCCCTGTGACCATGTCTAAAGCCATTCACTAGCTAAGTGAATTTTGCCAAGGCACTTAATCTTGTTAGGTATCTGTCCACACTTGTGAAAGGCAGGAATTATTGGATGCTTCAGTGAGATATTTATAAAATAACCAGATAATTGTTAATTACAAGTGTTCAATAAATACTACTTGAGTCTTGATGGTGCTGGCTTTTTAAAAACACCTAAAAATATTTGCTTTAACTATTTCTGAAAATAAACTGGCAAAACAACAACAAAATAAACTGTCAATGTTTCCCACAAATACACTGAAAGGCAGCAAAGATTTATTTAAAATTATGGATTTGGCATCATGCATACCCTTCAGCAATAGTTTTTTTGGGGGTGCATGATATGAGAATCTACCCCTGGTCACCCGTGTGGAAGGCAAGCATTCTACTATTGAACCACCCGTGCACCCAATAGTTTTGATATAATTACAATTCCAGCTTCTATTTTCTACATATAATGCCTCTAGCTCTGAATAGAAAACCTTTATCCCTTATTCAGTCCTATAAAGAGATCTCTTCATTCCTTGCTGAAGTTTTGCCAGTTGGAAGTTAGCAGGTGTTTGCCCCATACCCAAATAAGGAAGAGCAAGACAGAGAAAATATTTATCCAATGTAAGGAAAGCTTATTGCTTACTGAATTTATTTGGCATTTCTGAGTCAATGCTATTGGTCAGATGGCTTTATTTTCCCAGTGTAAATTTGATAAAAATTTTCACAAATAGCAATTAATTACTTTATTCATAAATATTTTTCAAGCACATCCTAAATGTTAAATGTTGTTTCAGTCATAAGAGATATAGTGATTAAATGAAGTGGGACTTTACCCTTGAGAATGGAAAATCGAGGGTCCATTACAAAAATATAATTACATATATCAGCCATTTTAAAGAAAATAGCAGTACCTGACAGTAGATAATGATATGAGCAGTTATTTTAGATTGGAGAGTTATGGGAAGCATCTCTGAGAAACTCATTTTAGCACAGTAGGAAATGAGGGAATATAATAAATTAAAGGTGTTTGAAAGACATTAAAGGTATTTAACTCCTATTAATGAATTAAAGGTACTGGACAGCTAATGTGTTTGGGGGGTGGATTTGATAAACTCACTTGGAGAGAAAATAAGTAGACATGGTTAATTTGAAGAATTTTGCACATGTAATAAGGCTACAAATTCATAAATGCAATGGCAAGGGGAAAGCAAGGGGTGAAATGAGAGAATTAATAATGTATTGGGAACACAGTAGGTAGAGAAGAGTTACATATTGGAGGAGATACTATTATAGGAAGCTAGATGTAAGAGAAATTATGGAGAATTGTTGGTCAAAATGTGCCTTTAAAGGCAATCCCCAGGAGTGGGGATGGTGGAATGCTTGTTCAAGTGCAGAGCCTGAGTAAAGTTCAGTGTGTGGAAATAAGCAACAATTGAGTTTGATTAGAGGGTAAGATGAATGGAAGAGAATAAAGGAAGAGCATGCCTATCCCATTCATTATTCTGTGAAATTTTCGGTAATGGAAAACATAAATATATTCATCTCTGTATCATATGGAGCATGAAAGACATTCAACAAACCCCAGCTGAATAGAAGAATGACTACTTCATGAACAAATTAATTCAAAGGCCAGGATTTGAATTCTGTCTCCAAAATCCACTTACTACCATGTGAGTAACTTTGGGCAGATACATTGACTTCTCAGAGTCTCAGCTTCATTTTTCCATTTAATGTTAGTTATTAACAAATGGCTGCCATTTTCCAAAGACAAATTGTTTAAGTGTGTGAGGGCAAAATTAAGATGTTTTCCAATATTCAAAGATACAGAAAATTTTCCTTTCTCACCTCCTTTGTGAAGAAAGAATGGAGGATGACTTTCAGTACGACTGTAGGAACACAAATCTGAATAAGACACTATCCCAGACTTAGATATCCATGTAGTGGGGAAAACAAAAGGAACAGGCATTTAAAATGAAAATACTATCTATAGAAGAACTATGTAATATTGCAAGCTCAAAAAAAATGAAGTCTATAACCATTATTATTTTTAATTTTTTAAATTTTTTTACATGGGAAGCGAACCCGAGTCTCCAGTGTGACAGGCAAGAATTTTGCCCATGAGCCATCTTTGCATCACCCTATAACCATTATTTCTTTAATTTGTAAAGCCACAGACAAATCTATATCTATGCCTATCCTATATCTATATTTATATCCATATACATATATTATTACTGGCTTCCTGACTTTCAATCTGTTTATCTTCTCATTTCCTAGAAACTCGTCCTTTGATTTTTCACATTTATAAGGCTGTTGTTTGTGCACTGTTTGAAGACATGAATTAATTACAGTTGGTCATACATGTAGTGTATTCCTGTTATGTGCACATAGGTTACTAATCAGGGGATCAAATCAATTTAACTAGGAAACGGTGTGGTAGAAAAGTTAATTGTTCAGCAGCACCAAAGGACTAGGACGGATGCTCCATGGTGGTGCTTAGCTCAGCTTGGTTCCTGGGTGAATAAAGCACAGCACAACATTACGAGAGATTTATTGTCAGTGTCTAATCATTTTGACAGATCCTAAGGGTCATTAGGGTTGAAAATAGAAAGACAATTTTTCAACCTTAGTTTAGAAAGCCAGTAATCGTGCAATGCAAAATATTAGCTTTGTGATTTGTGTGAAATATTCTGGAGCAGCAAGTCCTAGAAGGCAGTCAGTGAACAACCTGTGGCAGAATCACTTCTAGTCTTTGTCAACATGCAAATAGACAAGATTCCTGTGACAGAATCCTTGACATAAGCATCTGGAAATCTGCCTGAATTTCACAGGTGACTCTTAAGGACGCAAAAGTTTAAGAAGCACAATTCTAGAAATTCTCCCCTTTAAAATTTATGATTATATCCACTTGTTTTGATTTTCTCTTGTGGATTTTGAAATTCTGATGAACATAATTGAGCTACAATTTCCTGTAGTTTTAAATCTCTTTGATGTTTACTTGTCTCACCATCTTTCATCAAATAACTTGTTTCTTCTAGGTTGATCTAACAAATAGATATCAAAGCTCCAGAATATTCGAAGTTGGATTCCCCAGCATAACACCTGGGTATTATTTTTTTATAAAACAATCTGACAGCAAAACAATGTCACAGTAGTTCAGTCTATCCTTGATTACAGAGAATCACAGATTCTACCAATGCCACAATGTTTTTCTTCCTCACGTAGATATAAGACTGAAAACACATTGTACTATGGTTTGAACATCTGCACGTATTTTCTGGAAGACTGTGCACATCACACCAATGTCCTCATAGGAAAGTTCATAGCTAACCCAGAGAATATTTGATAGTGAGATATAGGAACTAATTATATTAGCAAGAGCTTTCTGTATTCTGTGAAAGGAGGTTGGTTTGAGAGAAATCTGTGAACTTCAGAGAACTTTAAAACTTTCCTAAACAAATCCAAGAGAATGTAAGTGAGTCAGACCTGAGGTTGAAGTGAGAGGGAGAAGGGGACTAGGGGAGACAGAAAGACAGAGAATCAGTGCCGTTTTCAAGTGGCAAATGTGTAACTATGTCAGTATTAATGTTTTACAGAGCACTGAGTTTAAACTGGACCTTCTTCTGTCCTAGTCAGTACCATTTAGAAAAATCAAGAACTAAAATAGTAAAAATCACTTAGAAAAAGAGACTATTTCACTTGAAGATTAAAATGTAAAACATGTTTTGGATCAAGGTAGAAATACAAAATTCAACAGCAAGAAATTCTGGGAAATAATATTAAAAACCAAGCATATCAAAGTGCTCATAGGAAAAGGTCACATCATGAAGATACTTAATGAATAAGAAATTTTTAAAATTTAAATATAACTCATCATAGTACTCAAAAATCTTAAAATCCTAAAAAAGGCTTATAAATAAAACTAAGAGAAAAGAGAATGAAATAATTGTTTGAGATAAGTGCAGAGTTTGATAAGTTAAAAACTTGGGGGGATGAGGTAAAGCTGCCTTTGAAAAATCAGTGGAATAGAGAAATTGCCACTAAGACTAATAAAGAAAAAAGTTAGAAAGTATAAATGTGCAAAATCAAAACAACTGATTTGGGCAAAATAATTATCAAAACAGAAAAACAGTATGAACTATCTTAAATACCTTTATGTAAATAAAATTTGTAAACCCAGTTGAAATAGATGCCTTATAGAAGAAATTTAATGTATCCAAGCTGACTTGAGATAAAATATCCCAAGATATTTTATACAGGTAAGATATCCAGAGTCCATTGTCCATTAAGAAATAAAATAATGTAAAAGTGCTCCTCTACATGGGAATCATGAGGACAAATTATTTTCACAGTAGTATCCGACCAAATTGTTAAGGCTGAGATAATCCAATTGTTTCTTAACTGCACTGAGATGTCATTTCTCACTTAAAAGATGTGAAAATCAAAATGTTTGAGAATATAATCTGTTGCTTAAACTGTGAGCAACACTTTTAAGCATTGCAGACTAACAAAGTGAGCAGAAAAACAATGTTTATGGTCTTCTACTTTTCCATTAGAAAGAGAGAAAATAAATAAATGTAAATATATTTGCTTATGTTTTCAAAAAGAAGCAGAAGATTAAGTGTAAATGTGCTAGAGATTATAATCTATACATAATGGATGGACTAGAATAGATGAGACAAGGATGAATATAAGACTGAAAACACATTGTAATACTATTTTAACATTTGAACTCAGTATAAGTTATTGAGAATTAAAAGTTTTAATTGAACAGGAAAAAGTCCTCCTCAAACTTAAACTAATAAAAAGATAATCTAATTGCACAAGACTGTAGTGACAGACAAAAAAAAAAAAGAGAAACAAATTAATTCAAAAGATTCAAAGATATATTTTGATTATATATTCCTAAGGAGATACGTTCCATAACCAATAAAAGAATTTGCCCATAGACAAATTCTCCTGCTGGCAACTGTGAGACTA
Source organism: Myrmecophaga tridactyla (assembly GCA_004026745.1). NCBI lineage: Eukaryota > Metazoa > Chordata > Mammalia > Pilosa > Myrmecophagidae > Myrmecophaga > Myrmecophaga tridactyla. The sequence continues at coordinate 2,215 of PVIY010005326.1, read as the reverse complement.
AATTTAACCTTCCTTCTTAAACAACTAGAAAATAGGATAAAATATATGAAGCAAATATTTTTAAACAATGGATGGGGTAAGGCAAGACAGAAAAGTGAAACAAAAATGGTGAGTCCTATGAGAACCCCAATTTACATAATGAAGATAATGTCCATGATGCAACTCAGGAAAAGGCATCACAAACAGAGATGAGAGGTTTCACTGAGTGGAGAAGACAGAGTTCAGTGTCTGGGAAGTCCGAGAGAGCTAGTATTTGCAGAGCGTAGTAGCAGAGAGGAGGAAGGTACAAAAAGAAAGAACATGAAGAGCTGCAGAAGCTCCCCTTGGGTCCTAAACCAATACTAATCAGTGCATACATATGAAAATATCCCTGATGTTGGTTGTAGGGTTCGGGGAGCCAATTAAAAGGAACAGGCAAAAAAAAAAAACAAACCCAGAATTAATATAGGGCCATAAATAGTGTTCTCACAAGCCAGTGTGGGAAATCTTCCCAACATACAGAAAAGTGAGTAGGGTCCTCAAGATTATATAATATAACATTAGGATCAAATTAGTCTTAAATTAAATCACCTCTCTTCTTTCACCCTAACAAAGCTTAAAGCAATCCTGGGAATGATCAAATTGCTCCTAAGTAACTTATAACACTTGTTAAATATGTCTTAAACACAATGTTGGTGAAGAAAGTCCAGAACCACAGATGAGGTCTCTCTCTCTCTCTCTCTCTCTCTCTCTCTCTCTCTCTCTCTCTCAGTTCAACTGTGCAAATAAAATCACTACCCTTCCCCCTATGTGGGACATGACATTCAGGGGTGAAAATCTCCCTGGCAATGTGGGATATGTCTCCCAGGGATGAGCCTAGCCTCGGCAGCATTAGATCAACAATGCCTTCCTTAAAAAGGGGGGGAAGAGAATTATAACAAATGAGGTATCAGTGGCTGAGAGAGTTCAAATAGAGTCAAGCGTCTAACTCTGGAGGCTACTATTGTGCAAGCTTAAACTAGATACTGCTTCCTATCATGGTTGCCCAACCCCCAACCAAAACCATTTGTGCTAACCCTAAAGAACACCTAGGGCATTATCAGAGATTGTACAAAGGTTTCAGGCACTAGGGTAACTTTCAAGAAACCTAGAACCTCCAGATGGGTTCCTAGGCCAGATGAGTCCTGAAACTCAGAGGGGTCAGGCTCTCCAGAACATCAACTAGTTCCATCCCCCTATCCCATATTATCAACATCCCTGTTCAACATGAAAAAGTTAGAATGGGCATAGCCCAAATACCACTAAAAATTCAGAGAAGGCTCAAAGAATAAGTGGAAATAAAACAGAGAAGATATGATTTAACAAATACGTATGACTCCTGAATCATTATATTGATATTTCTTTTCGTCTTCAGTGTCTTGGAACAGTAAAAGTAAAAACCTAAAATTGTGGAATTATAACCCATACTAAACTTTGAAACTTGTTCTACAACTATTTCAGTGTGCTTTGAAGTGTATTGCTTTTTTTGTATATATGTTATTTTTCACAATAAAAAAAAGAAAAAAAGTCCAGAGCCAAAGGGTATACAAAGCAATACAAGAAGTAATAATACACATTTTTCAAGATTAGTGAAGGAAGTGGTAGTACTTACATGGAGTGTCCAGAAGGGACTGCCTCGGGGAATTCTGTAATGGTGGTGATGTTTTGTTTCTTAGTCTGGGAGCAGATGCAAAGTTAACGAAAAGCCATCAGGATAGGTTTGCTACATATATGCTTTCCTGTTTGTAGATTTTAGGTCGATGTATATTTTAAAAATGGAATCTTTTTTCCAAATTAAAATCACAGTGACATACCACTATACACTCACTAGAAAGATTACATTTAAGTGAAAGCATGTTGGCAAGGATCTGAAGCAAAAGGAAATTTTCATACTCTTCTGGTAGGAGGGTAAATTAGTACAACTATTTTGGTGGGGGAGAGTGCATGGTCTGGGAATCGAACCCGGGTCGTCCACATGGAAGGTGAGCATTTTATCACTGTGTACCCTGTACAAATATTTTTAAAAAGATTTTATAGTATCTTCTAAAGATGTAAATATTTATCATGTAGGGTCCGGAAATGTCACTCCTAGCTCTCTAGTCAACAGAAACTCATCTGAATGTTTGCCAGAAGACTAGTATATGAATGATATGGAAGCACCACTGTTCTAGTTTGCTAGCTGCCGAAATATAATATG